>JBANCZ010000774.1:0-29225 GCA_037040025.1 Sphaerogastrella javana | reverse complement strand
GTTTTGTAGGGAACTCGTGTTAGCTTTGAATTAGTGAGAGGTTTGAGAGGTTTGAATTATCGAAAGTTTGACTTATCGAGAGTCGACTGTTTATACTTTATGTATAGGTTTTTATGTAGATTCTAGAAAAAAGTTGTATAAAGTTTGTAACGTTTCTTATATTAGCTGCAAATGTCAATGGCATACGATATGAGCTACACACATGTGTATACTATAAAATATAAGAGTGCTTTGTGTGTGTGTGTGTTGGAGCACTTAAATGCTGTCTCTGTGTATGTGTGTGTGTGTGTGTGTGTGGGTGTTTGTGTGTGTGCATAACGAGCCCAAGCCCAAAAATAACACGTCTCTTTCAAGGACAAACGTGAATTGTGGTGCCTTTCTGTTGTTTGAGGTTCTTCAGGCTGTTCAGGTTGTTCAGGTTCTTCAGATTGTACAGGTTGTTCAGGCCGTTTGTTTGCAACAATGGCATCACATTTTTTGTGTGTTCAATATTTTGCAAAGCCATATTGTTCATAATGTTTTGTTCTAATTGTTGTTGCTGCGGTTTAGCTGCTGCTATTAAAACTTGTCTAATTGCATTGCACAAGGATAACAAAAAAATGAGAAAAACAATACAGAAAAAAAACAAAACAAAAAAAAAAAAACGAGGGTTTGTTATCTGGGTTAGAGTGTATAAGTATGTGTGTGTGTGTGTGTGTGTTGTTGAGGGACAATATCAAAATGTCAAGTTTAATTGTTTGTCTGTCATTAGCGCGCACACACACACACACACACACACACACACACACACACACACACACACTTGATGGTAGAGAGAGGATGTGGTTTTGGAGGAAAATGCTGCCTCTGAGGGAAGCACGCTTTTTGCTAATTTTATACAATTAAATTTGCTTTTCATTTTGCCCAAGCCAGCATATGTGTGTGCATATGTGTATGCATGTGTGCGTATGTGTGTGTGTGTGCGTGTGCGTGTGTGTGAAAACAAAAGAATCAAATTCTGTTACAATAAGTTGCGCTGCGTGTATATTTGTGGCAAGCTCTCTCGAGCGAAGCACTTAAACAGCATCACGCTCGGTTGAATATGTTTTGATTAAGCCAAGTAGAACGAACACATTTTAGCCAGGCCAAGCCAGGACTAACAACGACCAGCAGTTGTCGGTTTCGAGCCGAGACGCCACATCAGACGTACGTGTGTGTGTGCGTGTGTGTGTTTGTATGGGGTGCACTCGTGATAAGGGGGGAGGGGGGCGAGGGCTGGGCACTTGGACTGGGCCAGATTGGTTTATGCTGGGGACTAACGCTAAGCCAAGGCCCAAAGCGTCTACGCCGCTCACGCTTCAGCTTGCTATACTCTTTCTCTCTCCCTGTCTCTCTCTCTCTCTCTCTCTTTCTGTTGGAGTGGGTGTGTGCGTGTGTGTGTGTGCGTGTGCGTGTGTGTGTGAAAGTGTTTCTGTTGCGTGTGTGCATGTTGGTTTGCGCATTCGGTTGGCACGTTTATATACTCCAACGACCAAATAAATGGCGGACTAACAGTCACCCACAGGCAGCAGCAACAACATCAGCAACAACACCAACAACAGCAACATTGGCAACAACAGCAACAGCAACATAACAACTGACGCTGGTCAGGCAGAGGCTGAGTTTTGCGAATGACGTCGTCATCGTCATCACAGTTGTTGCTGTAGTTGCTGTTGTTGCTGTAGTTGTTGCTGTTGTTGCTGTTGTTGTTGCTGTTGTTGCTGTAGTTGTTGCTGTTGTTGCTGTTGCTGTTGTGCTTTTTTACATTTCGCTGTAAACAGCATTATAGGCGTGTGTATGAGCTTGATATGTTAGCTCTAGGCATACTACAGTCGTATATTAAGTCTAGGGATGGTTAAAAAAAAAATCGATTAATCGATTATTTAATCATATGATTAATTTAAGCCTTGCGATTAGTTACATCAAAATGTTTTCTATTCGATTAAGTAGATATTTCAAGGAAAACAATCGATTATTGTGCATCATATGATTAATCGTGTCATCCCTAAACAAATCGAATGCACCAAACATTCTACTTCACAGTGGTCCAAAATATATTAAATTAAAGTGCATTATAATTATTTTAATTATAAACAAAAATTTAAATACAATTTTTTTTATTATTATTTAATAATTATTTCATTTGCAATTAGTAAAAAAAAAGCATTTCACTAAGACTATAACATTTGAAAAGTATCTCATGCATCTCTCTCTCTTATTTATTCATTTGATTTTCAAAACATTTTACTTAATTTATAAATGAATATATATTTAAATATGAATTACAATCAAAAGTTTGCTTGCATAATTTAATTAACTTTTTCACTTATTTTGTTAAATATTTCGATTGTTAAATAAAAAATATTCATTTGGCTTAGTATTGGAATTCAATTGCAGGTTTCATTTGATATGAATGCCACAATGTGAATGTCTCTTTCCATCTCTCTTTCTTTGTCTTCTCTATCACTTTCTCTTTGTGTGTATTGGTGCAGAGCAGGAGGCCTGATTCCGAAGACTTGTTTTATTTTCAGTGTTCAGTTTTAGGCTCGGGCTAGGGGACTTTTGGGGGTTTCGGTTTTCAGTTCGACTTGACATGCATCAGCATCATTATTTTGTGCTTTTAATGTTTTATTTAGCCCGGTTGCCAACAGCTACGGCAATACACACACACAAACAGAGACAATAACAGAGAGAGCGAGAGGGAGAGAGGGAAGGGGGAAGAAAGTGCCTAGTGGAAGTCCAAAGATAAGGCAACAAGCAACGCCAACGAGGGGGGGAAATGGCGCCGATGAACCCGGCTAAGAGAAAGGCAACAGGAGAAAAGGGAACGACTTACTGTCTGGCCGCACTGAGCGGATCGTAGCTTATGTGGCGTCTGCACTCGTTTTTAGTACATGTATATATATATAAATGTGTAACAGTGTGCTTGTGTGTGTGTGTGTGTGTGAGCATATTGTGAGCCTGTGTGTGCGTGTATGTGTGCCATTTGCAACGAAGCACTCAAACAACATTTAAAAAGGCCTCATTTTCATGAGCTGTTGGTGTTGCTCTGTATGGGTGTGTGTGTGTGTGTATGTGTACGTGTGTGTGTGTGTGCCACTCGGCACATAATTGTTTGAAACAAATGTAGTGCACACACACATGCACACATACACACATGTATATAAGTATATATATATACCTTCACTCAAATAGCAACTAAGTCTATCTTTTTCTCTTCTCTCTCTATGTGTGTGTGTGTGTGTGTGTGTGTGTGTGTGTGTGTGTGTGTGTGTGTGTGTGTGTGTGTATGGGCCACGTGTCGGTGTACGATATTTTATTAGGCCATTGAGTTAGTCAGTCATTTAGCCAGTCAATCAAGTTGGGCGGCCAATTAAAGTTTTACTGTTCGTTGGCCAAACAAAAACGCATCAAATGCTTGGCTAAGCAAGCGCAGACAATGAAATTGGAACCTATAAATATCTAATGATTTGAACCGCTTTTATTCCAAACAATTCCCAAAGGATGCGCCCAATGAATATTTATAGGGCGTATCTGACGGGGAATGCAATTACCACTATAGATACACACAATAGAGTTACAGCCTATACCAATGCCATATACATATAGATTTATATATGTATCTACTAAAAAGACTGTCGTTACAGATACAATAGAATAGGCACAGACATAGATTATAGGCATACGTTCAATGTGTGATATACAGAATATAGGTATAGAATATACCATTCTATATAGCCGATTGAGATTGTTGATATGAATTGAGAATATTACTATAGATACTTCGATGCAGTTTGAGAATTGCAGATACTTCTTCAAATATATGTTGAAGATACACATACAGATACAAATGGAAGTGTAGATGCAGTATTTGATAGAGATTGTTGATGTGAATAGAGAATTGCTGTAGATTCAATACATAAATATTTGCTATAGATACATATGAAGGTATAGATACAGCTAGAGATGCAGTAAATTAAAGACATTGTTTGAAGAATATAGCTGTAGATACAAGATATCGATACTGTATGAGAAATGAAGATATTTCTTCAAATATATGTTAAAGATACATATACAGATATAGATTAAGATAAAGATGCAGTATTTAATAAGGATGAGATTCTTGATTTGAATAAAGAATATAGCTGAAGATATAATATAAAACAAATTTTAATAGATGCACATAAAGATACAGATATAGCTGAAGAGATTTATGATATGATATCGATACTGTATAAGAAAGACGCAGATAGAGATGCAGTAATTGATAGAAATTGTTGATATGGAACAATAACATAGCTTTATATAATATTAAGGTATCGGTACAGTATGAAAAATTCAGAATATTCTTATAGATACACATAAAATTACAGATTGGGATAGAGATACAATAATAGATGGAAATGTAGCTACAAATGCATTTACATTTACAGCTACAGATTGAAAAGCAAATCAACTTACAGGTTAAGACATAAAGACAAATACCGAATGACACATACACACTCATAGACCTTCACACAAACACACACACAGTTACGCATTACGTATACGCCTATAGGTGCACAACACAATGGAGCAAATCGAATTGATAACGTTTATGCCCACTTAAGAGTACTTCTGTCAGAGCATGTGTATGTGTCTGGCTCTCTGTGTTAGTGTGTGTGAATGTCACAATTGCCCCAATTTGATTGTAAATGTGTGTGGGTGAATGTAAGTGTGACTGAGTGCCTGTGTGTGAGCATGAGTGTGACAAAGGGTCCATGGCTGCGTGTGTGTGAATGTGTGCAACAGTCAGCCGTCAAAATCGAAGCCAAGGCTTTTGCCTGCACTCAATTTACATGTCTTGAAGTGCCTTCATATACACTCTCTCTCACACACACACAGACACACACACACACACACACATGCAAATACAAAGCAAATGTCACTTGGAACATCTCAATGCAAATGATGATAATCTTGTTGTAGTTGCCGAGGGCTACAGCATTTCGGATGCAGATAGACATAAATATTATATTTATTGTGTATAAGCGAAGTGAAAGTAATTTTGCATTTTACTAATCGATAAGTTATCGATAAAAAAAAGACTATAGTAATGTTTTTTACTTGTACATAACAAGCTAATGTAAACTGTGTAACTCTTGCTTATTTTTAGGCCTATCCTAACCGGGATATTACCAATATTGTGGAGTCATCTCATTATCAAAAGATTGGCGGCTGGTGTCGACAGGGTGCATTGAATTCGGCCAAGTGCAAGGGAGCCCATCGCTGGATCAAGCCATTCCGTTGCCTGGGTAAGTAGAATAGTTCATATCCCGTTCTCTGTCTTGATTATTTGTAACTATAACGTTCTATATATCGATTCTATATATATATGCTGATTAAAATTGTGATGACGTTTGTGAATTTGGAACCGTTATGGGCAATTCGTTTGGCTTCAGAAGGACCATTCCAATCGGACGCACTGCTTGTGCCCGAGGGCTGTCTCTTTGATCACATACACAATGCGTCCCGTTGCTGGCCCTTCGTCAGGTGGAATCAGACCGGAGCAGCTGCCTGCCAGGAGCGCGGCATGCAGATGCGTAGCTTTGCCATGCTCTTGCCCTGCGGTATCTCCCTCTTCTCCGGCGTTGAATTTGTCTGCTGTCCCAAGCACTTCAAGAGTGAGTGCTGGATTAAAATAATTTACATAATGATTTCGAAATTTTTTTGCTGACTCTCTTTGTATTTGCTGTAAATGCTCTTGCAGCCGATGAAATACGTGTAAAGAAGACCGATATACCCGTAATGCCACCAGCTCAGCTGAACAATGCCAACGATGAGTTAAGCGTGAATGAGGATGATGACAGCAATGACTCCAACTACTCGAAGGATGCCAATGACGATGAACTTGACGATGACGATGATCTCATGGGCGATGATGAGGAGGATGAAATGGTCGCCGATGAGGCAGCGGCAGTGGGCGGCAACAATGGTGCAGGTAGCGATGCCAACAGCGGTGCTCTCGATGAAATCAATGCGGAATACGAAAGTGGCGAAGATAGCGACAACTACGAGGAGGATGGCGCTGGCTCTGACAGTGATGTGCCCGGTATTGCCGATGTCTGGGATCAGAATGGCAGCTCCAGTGGAGCCAAGCCACCAGTAGCCGTATTGAAGACTCCACCCATGTCCATGACCTCATCGCCAGCTAGTCTGACAGCCGTCGAACAGGTGGGCAATAAGCCTCTAACACAATTGAAACCAGAATTGGCGACCAGTACACCGCAATTGTCGGCAGCTGCTGCTGCTGCTGCCGCCGCTGCTGCTGCCTCATCTGCTGTGGCTGGCGTTGCAGTGGGTGTACCACCATCGACTGCACAGCCCACATCGGACCCGTATTTCACACACTTCGATCCGCACTACGAGCACCAGAGCTACAAAGTAAGTCAGAAAGTAAGTGTTTACGTTGAGGGCGCAGGTTTATTTAACCAAACAAAAAAACAAAACATATTCTAAACAAAGGAAGCCCAACAGCGCCTTGAGGAATCGCACCGCGAGAAGGTCACACGCGTTATGAAGGACTGGTCCGATCTGGAGGAAAAATACCAAGATATGCGTCTAGCTGATCCCAAAGCTGCCCAGAGTTTCAAGCAACGCATGACGGCTCGCTTCCAGGTTTGTTATCCTCAACCCCCCAACGGTACCATATCCATTTCCCTAAATTCCATTTGTCATCCACAAATATCCCTATCCATATTCCATACAATTCATTCAAATGCATTCATTTTTGTTCGTCGTGTGTGTATTTGTATCATTCTTCTGGCTATCTGTATCTCTTCCCCTATTTCAATATCTATCGCACTAAGTTCCATTATATTTAACTGTAAAACTGTACATATACCTCAGATATATACATGTGTGTTCGCACGTATGTGTGTGTGTGTGTATGTGTGCAGCCATACTGTGCACCCCTCAAATAACAGTAGTTTGAACTCATCAAGTCTAATGAACAATTGAACACCTTTAGCTATATCAACATCTTTAGACTTTTGTTTAAAATATTATTTGAAGATTTTCATTATATTTATTTTCATAGTCAATATTATAATTTTTTGGATCATTACATTCCTAATTATAATAGTAATTATAATTAGTATCATTGTTATTAAGTTTATCATTATCTCTACCATTATAATTATGATTTATATCATCTGATTTAACTTATCGTTTTGACTAAGTTCAAAGACACCTTATCTCATCTATTGCACCTATCTATCCGACTGATATTTATCTCTGGATAGTCGTATTTATTTTGCCTGTACAATTAGTATTATTAACTATCTAATTCTTCCCTATTTTGATGTATATATGTGTGTGTGTAGCTGTAATTTCATTTTCAATCTCTATGTATTCATATGTATGGCAAATGGGAGCGAAAGAGGCATCAGATTATAATCATAATAATGACAATAACAATATGAACAATTACAGTAATAACAGAAATATCAATGCATTATGATTTATTAATCATACTCAACAGTAAAACAGTAAAATAGTAAAACAGCAGCTAATTATTCAAAACAATTAGAAATACATTTTGTATTTACAACAATACTAAACAATTAACAAGAACAAAGTGCTTTAGTAGTTAAACTGATTGGCTTTATAATGTACTCGTATTACCCTTAATCTGTTCTACGCTTTTATCATTTATATCGTTACCAATTAGCGCTCACTAACAACTATTACCAAAACCACAACCACAACAACATTAACAATAACACAACAAGAATCTAAACAACACACTCTGGCAAACATTTGCTGTTAATATTACAACCTCAAGGCATTCTTAAAGTACGCTATAGAAATATTCAATTGTCTTAAAACACCAGCTCACTGTTACTCTACTCAACCTACCTTCACATGCTGAGATCTAAAACTACCCCAGTCTTTTCACTCCGCATAATATTAAATATATGTGTCACATGTATTTATATAATAAGATAAGAGCGAGTGTCTATGTCTACTCTACATACAAGACTTTGAACTAGAATGATATTAATATTATTGATTGAATCATTGAAATAATAGAATGACCCAATAATCCCATATATAACATTCAATGACTGATTTAATGGCCTTACCTTATAGATCTCCTTCTAATTGATTTCATATATATATGATTTCTGCTTCTAAAACAATCTATGCTTCACAATTAATTTCTATAATTTTGGCTATAACATTAATTTTTTAATATAGTGTACATTATATTTTATAGTTGTATATACATTTTATGGATATTCATTAGAAATTTCTTGAAAATTATCAAATTGAGTTGTGTCTTAAGGTAAATTATATTAATTGAGTAATAGGAAACATATTACAATTAAAGCGAGCAATAACTTACCCAAACTAAATATTTAATGATAAACCCTAAAATCTAATATCAAGACATTTAAAACGAACATAAAATATGCTTAAAATTGATTCAACGTGCGCTATGTAAATGAAAGCATTATCAGCTTACCCGATATCAATCCATTGACAGTTGCACTCATGAATAGTCGTAAATATTTGTTGAATATATTCTTTGGGTTATACTATGTATAATCCGCAATTCATGCATAAATCGATACATATTCGCCTATGCACAGCATTATGTTATGTCAACAGCACTATTCGAATTACCCTTGTCTCTCCTATTCACACGAGGCATACTACACACTCATACACTCAAACATACTCACATACACTCATATATATACACTCACTCACACTTAACAAACGACAACTGCAAGTTATAGCCATGAAATTTTTGCAAAAACTGTAACTTAAAAATGCAAATAGTAATCGTAATCGTAATCGAAATCGATAAATCAAACAGCAATCGTTAATCGACAAAAAAAAATAATAGAAATTGAAAAGAAAATTCAATGCAGTATCAATTCAAACTCTCATGCTGATAATCTTTCTCTCTTGGTGTGCAATACGTCTTTATATGGGAATGTAATTTTAGACTTCTGTTCAGGCACTCGAGGAGGAAGGCAACGCCGAGAAGCATCAACTGGCTGCCATGCACCAGCAGCGCGTCCTCGCCCATATCAATCAGCGGAAGCGGGAGGCCATGACTTGCTACACCCAGGCACTGACCGAACAGCCACCAAATGTGAGTAGTATCCAGGGAATTGAATTGAGTACTCATACTATATATATATGTATTTGTATACGAAATACAGGCCCATCATGTGGAGAAGTGCCTGCAGAAGCTGTTGCGTGCCCTGCACAAGGATCGTGCCCATGCCCTGGCCCACTATCGTCATCTGTTGAACTCGGGCGGACCGGGTGGCCTGGAGGCAGCTGCTTCGGAGCGACCACGTACATTGGAGCGCCTGATTGATATTGATCGTGCAGTCAATCAATCGATGACCATGCTCAAACGCTATCCTGAACTCTCGGCCAAGATCGCACAGCTGATGAATGATTATATTTTGGCATTGCGCAGCAAGGACGACATCCCCGGCTCATCGCTGGGCATGAGCGAAGAGGCCGAAGCTGGCATTTTGGACAAGTATCGCATTGAGATTGAGCGCAAGGTTGCCGAAAAGGAGCGTCTGCGTCTGGCCGAGAAACAGCGCAAGGAGCAACGTGCCGCCGAGCGTGAGAAATTGCGCGAGGAGAAGCTACGCATGGAGGCCAAGAAGGTTGATGATATGCTCAAGTCCCAGGCAGCCGAACAGCAGCAGCAGCAGCAGCAACAACAGCAACAGCAGCAACAACAACAGCAGCAGCAGCAACAACAAATGTTGCAGGACAAGAGTATCAACAGCAAGGAGCTGAGCATGGAGAACGGCGGCGGGTTGGTGACCGCCACCAATCTCAATCTGGATACCACAAAGAGCGAGAAAGATCTGGCTGATGCTGAGTATGCCGAGGCTACTGTCAGGTTAGTTAACAGATTCAAACCCACAAACACTTAAAGTTAATGTCATGTATTAACGCACTCTATCTCTCCCTCTCTGTCCCTCTGTCCTGCTGATCACTCTCCCGCCGTAACACAGTACCAAGGTGCAGACTGTATTGCCAACGGTGGACGATGATGCCGTGCAACGCGCGGTCGAGGATGTGGCTGCTGCCGTAGCCCATCAGGAGGCTGAGCCGCAGGTGCAGCACTTCATGACCCATGACCTGGGCCATCGTGAATCGGTATTTGAGCTGCGGCGTTATAGCATCACGCCGCATCTACCTAAAGCATATCCTCTCTCGTTCTCTTTGCAGAGCTTTGCGCTCCGACGCGAATTTGCGCACGCGCACGCGGCCAAGGAGGGACGCAATGTATATTTCACGCTCTCATTCGCTGGCATCGCCCTAATGGCTGCCGTCTTTGTGGGCGTGGCCGTTGCCAAGTGGCGAACATCACGCTCGCCGCACGCGCAGGGCTTCATTGAGGTGGATCAGGTATGAAATGCACAACCGATCAATACAGATCGAATTCAAGATATAGAGTAACGAAAGATTAGACGGTTATACATGATATGAAACTATGGGATTGTTTGCTCAGTGTAATATTAATAAATAAATAAATATTGCACTGTAAGAAAAAGTGTTTGAATCTCACATTAACTAAAGATCAAAGCGAACAACTCTTTTTCTTTATGTTCCTACGTTGATCTCCATCTGTTCGTCTCTCACTCTCTATATCTCTTTATTCACGTATAAGAGTCCCACACTCATTTATCTTTCTTACACACACACAGAACGTAACCACACACCATCCCATCGTGCAGGAGGAGAAGATTGTGCCCAATATGCAGATCAATGGGTACGAGAATCCGACCTACAAATATTTCGAAGTGAAAGAGTAAACAACTAGATCAACTGCATCAGCAACAGCAACAACAACAACAACAAGAACAACAGAAATAACATAATAATGCATAATAATAATGATAAAGCTAATGGCTGGCAAATAACATATGAAATATAAACAGATAAACCGATAACCGATAACCGATAACAGATAAGAAAATGCAAATGAAGAGCATACGAGCAAAGAGCATGGCACATCAATAATACTTCAAAGAGTACACACAAAATGCATGCATAAAAAAA
Source organism: Sphaerogastrella javana (assembly GCA_037040025.1). NCBI lineage: Eukaryota > Metazoa > Arthropoda > Insecta > Diptera > Drosophilidae > Sphaerogastrella > Sphaerogastrella javana. Next base: position 18,116 of record JBANCZ010000774.1, on the reverse strand, counting down.
AGTAAATGAAGTTAAAATAAAACCAAAAAAAAAAAAACAACACGTAAACTTAAACGTAAACTTAAACGTAAACGTAAACGTAACAGAAAGAGTAACAATTTTTTTTTTCGTCTAAAGGAGCGCAGTTCCGCCACGTACGTGAAATGTAATGCATCTATTATATATTATAAAAAAAAAAACAAAAAATGGCGTAAAAGTAATGGAAAAATGGCAAGAATATAAAGCAAGCAATTATATTTAAGTATTTAAATGTTTAACAAAAAAAAAAAAAAAAACAAAAAATGAAAAACAAAAACCAAACAAAACACAAACACACACAAAATGCAAGTATGAAGCAACAACTTTCTCTAGCTCTCTCCCACTTTCTTACAAAACTGTATGTAAGCGAAATGCGTCAAAATCCAAGCAAATAAGCACGAAGTTGTAAAACACAAATACACACACACACACACACACACACACACACAGGCACTTCTCAAAATTTATGTAAGAGCAAAAGATTTAAACGAAATGCAAACAAGGATAAAATGTTGCATTTCTCTTTTAGAATGAATAAAAAATAAATTTAAATCCAATTGCAAATTCAAGAAACTTAATAAACTCGAATACATTTTAGGCAGAAGAATTAAATAAGCAGCTGCTTTTGAAATTAATGATTAAATTGTATACACACATACACACTCACACACAAACACACACGTACGCATAAGCGAAATAAAGCGTAGCATAGTTTTCAGCGCTGCTTGAAAAACAATGAAATGAACAGCTGCAAGCAACAATTTCGTAGACGCTTCAAAGTTTTCAACGCATAAGCACACTCGGCAAAAGGCAAAATACGTAAGCAAAATCTTAACAACACACATACACACACACACACAGATACACACATACATATATACAAACATATACGCAAATACACAAGAAACACACAGACATAGACATGTGAACCTAAGAGCTACCTACGCGTACTAATCTCTATATGAATCTATGAACATATATATATATATATACATATATATATATATACATACTATGTATAACATATGTATATGTATATATGTATTTGTACCACATAGTATATGTATATATACAAATATGCATATACATCTACATATGTTGTATGTCAGATATACAGACAATTTATATTAATATATATATATAGAAATACATATATATATATATATGTATATGTATATATACACATATGAATATATATATCTATATATATATATAAATATATAACACACAATATATTTAAAGAATAAAAAATAAAAACAAACGCAAAATGCAAAAAAATGTCCATAAATGTATTTATGTATCTATACACAAAAACACCCGAGAACTCAGCTAGTAAGGCAACTAAATAAATTAAAACAAGCTGCAAGATTAAGCAACAAATGCAAAAACACAAAAAATATATATGTATGAAAGAAACCCCAAATTGAAAATATATATATATACATGAAATATATATATACAAAGCAAAAAGAAAAAAAAAACAAAAACCAAAAACAAACGCAATTGCAAAAGCTCTTTTAGAAAGTTTTCTCAAGCATTTTTTGTAACTGGTTTTCGTTCTAAGCAAATAGACACGTCCTCACTCAAACACCCACTCACACATTCACATACACACACACACACACACACACATACCCACACTTAATCCCCTTGGAGTATGCAGCAGTTTGTGTTGTATTTATTCATATCAAAATGATTTCGTTCAATTAGACAAATCGTTGGAACTGAGCTGAGCTACTACTCAGTATTAATATCATGTCATACTCATACATCAATACTCATTTGTATGTACATCGAGTACTCGTTGAGTGCTTATGCCAACGTTGCACTTCAATTTGCTAGTTGCAAATTTCAAATTTCAAAATTTCGAATAATACAATTAGCTTTCGAATCAATTACGGCAATCTAAGTAAATAAAACTAGTAAAGACGTAATGCTGCAAACGACGAGTGGACAGTGAGACAGAGAGAGAGAGAGAAACAAAGAGATATACGGACGGACAGGTTGACAGATAACAAACAGAGTAAAATAGACAGGAAGGCAGTCATACAGACAGACAGACAGACAGTCAGATAGTTGGACAATGACAAAGCAATCGATGGACAGAGATACAGATAAACCCCAATAGAAATTGCTAGTTTAATTTTTGCAGCTCGATTGCTTGGCAAATATTGAACAAGTGCTAGAGAGCCAAATGCTTTTCAGATTCGACAAGACGTTGTTTACGGTTATTTAATAAACAAAATGTACACACACACACACACTCACACACACACACACACATACAGACACACACTCATATATGCAACAACACAGTAAAAAAAATAAAAACGCAAGCAAATCCAAATTTATATAAATGTGTAATTTGTAGTACATTTTTATTGCTATAAACCAAACAAGTTTGTATACCTTATTGAAGTGAAATTATATATATATATATATATAATTTATGCAATTTTCACACTCGTTTTGAATGTGATTCAATTTGAGTTTTGCATTCAATTCGATGCGATTCGACCCAATTACTTTGAGCACTTAATGCAGTAAGAATTCAATTGCATTTTAATTTGCATTACTCAGGCTTCTACAACCCACTTAAAAAAACCAAAATAAAAATACAAAAATATACAAGAAACCCTCAAAAGTAAACTTATAAATATATATGAATAAAATGAATGAATATTTAAATGAATATATTGCTGTGACACATACTATTTCATAACCTCTCTCTAACATCTAAAAACAAAAACTTAACGCTAACATTGAGGCATTGCTTTGAAGCATAAACATTTACATACTTATATACATACATATATACACGTACATACATTTATACATATTTATACAAGTACATATACATATATACATTTACATATACATACATATATATAGTAAAGCTTTTCTAGGCTCCAAGCAAATCCATACAAATCTAACCGCTAAAGAGAAATGTTGTATTTTGTTTTTTTTTTCGGTGATTTCTTTTGATAGACCCATGTGTGAGTTTTGTGTTATTCTTAATGCCTTAATGCATATTACGGTATATATACATATATATATATATATATATCTATATATATTTATATATACTCAGTCCCAGTTTGCATCTATGGATCATATAGATCGTGGAGCGCAGCAGCATCTAATGGAAATCTTTAAACTGTCTAGAAATCAAAGGGCTGCCCTTCACCGTTCACCCGACCCCTACAACCACATCCAACCACACACGCAACCACCCACACACACACACACTAATATCCGAAACCCACACACACACACACACATACAGAAAGTTATACACCCACACAAATGAAGCAAATAAGAAAATCTAACTAGTCAAAGCTTGAATATTTTTTAATTTATTCATTGAAATATATTATAAATACTAAAAAAAAAAATAAAAACAAAAATGACAAAGTATATACATATATAAAAACAAAAACAATTGATATTTACACTTAGTGAAGCGAAAAAAAAACAAAACAAAACAAAAGCAAAACAAATGAAGAAAGCAAATGAAATGAATATGCAAGCAAAAGAAATGTCAAAGAAATGCAAATGCAAATGTGTAAGAAATAAACCCCGTCCTGCGTAAATAAAATTAAACATAAAACATAAAAACAAAACAAGTAATAAATAAAAAACAAAAACAAAAAAAAAACAAAAAAAAAATAAATATCATAAAAAAAAATTTACACAAATTTAAATGAAAAAGCGAAAACCAAAAAAATGCAAAAACAACACACAAAAGTATAAAAAATAAATTAATGATGTAATAAGTCGCATGTGTTTTTGTCGTAGTCTCATCATAAAAAAACAAAAAACAAAAATCTAATAAAAAAAAAAACTAAAAATTCGAAATGCAAAATATGAAAAACAATGTAACAGACGTAAAATTCTTTTTGTCAACTATGATTTTTGCATAGGTTCCGGAAAAACAAAACAAAACAAAACCAAAAGAAACAGCATCAACATAAAAGAGAAGTAAATGCGAAAAAGAAAATCCAAAAATGGAAACGTATAAAAAATTTAATAAAATATTTCATGTACTCAATGACAATTGTAATTGCAACAATAATTGTACGCTATATATATATTATTATTAAAATTGAAAATGAAAATTGTACTTGTACTTTGTCATTTGTCATTGGTCCTTTTGTCATTTGTCCTTTTGTCATTTGTCACTTTGCAACACAGAAAAAGAAGAAGCTGAATAGAAATGCGTTAAAGCAAAGCAAATGAATACACTCAAAAGCCATGACAACAACAACAACAACAACAATTATATATGCATAACAATTGTAAAATGTTTCACACACAAATATAAAATGAAAAAAAAATAAATAAAAAAACAAACAAAAATCAACAACAAATCAACCCAAAAACCAAACATAAAACGTAAGCAAAATAAATATGAAAGATGGAAAAAAAAACCAAATACAAACAAAAACCAAAAAGCATAAAACAAACAAACAAAAAAAAAACCAAATGGCAAATAAAACAATTTTCATTGTATAATCATATATAATTTAATTTTGAATTTTTGTGTTCCTTTTCGAAATATTTTGCATAAATAAAAATAAAATAACAGAAAAACAACAAAAACGGCGCGACTTTTTCTATTATCGTCACTACAATTTGCAGAATACTGTAAATCCTTAATATACGTTTACATACATACCGTCAAGAAGTACACATTTTCCATTGAATCATCCAAATTTATATTCAAATTAGTCCCCATTAGACCGATTCTGCCAGTCGAAATATATTTTATAGGCGTTTTCCGGGACAGCCTTCAACTTTGGTGTTTAATTTTGACTTGAGTCGAAGAAACAACAAGTAGACGCGCGGTGCTAAATCTGGAGAATACGATGCAATTTATGGAGTTTTTGAACTTGTCAATATAATGGTAGCTCGAAATCCTTGAGTTGTTTCCCCATAATTCAGGTTGTTTTTTGGGATTCTTTTACATAAGCGCCGAAGTACGGTCAAGTAAAACTCCTTGTTGACCGTCTGTCCCTGTGGCATGAACTCACGATGCACTAGACCGTGAATATAAAAGAAAATCCAGTCCCGATACACCTCCAGTGTCCTAACCAATGCATTGACTGTATATTGTTTGCACTTTTTAGCATCGCCTGAAAGTATACCAGTGAACTCGTTACCTATTATACGAATTCTGTACTTTGTACATAATCGTGTGAATAAAAGATTAAAAGAATTTTGAGATTTGTATTGATCTTCAAGAAAGCATTATAAGTGTAATAAATAAACTTCCTAAACTAATTGTACTTAGTTCATTTAGTACCGTATTTAAGATCTTCAAAATTATACCAAAAATATTTTACGCCAAGTATGCCATAAGTTTTACGTACTCAATGTCGAGTACACGCGACTGTAGCTGTTGTTTAATGGCGTTCTTTCTGATTAGTAGCTAAGTATTTGAATTGCACCTTTTTCGCAGATTATTATGATTTATTTAATGGGGTTTATTTTTAAATTTCACGCAAATATAATAATTATTAAATTATTATACTCGTTTGCACTCTGGCAATGGTCGAAACGAAAGTATTGGGAATTATGAATTTATTCACATCAAAGCCATATAGAAGTAGTGCTTTGATAATGTCGAGCACTAGACTATATACGACAGACGCTTCATAAATCATTTATAAATTACTCAATTGCACTAGACTGGCTTCGCCATGAGAGGAGTAGTCGGGGTAATGAAGTTCTGGCAGATTCCACATAATGAATTATGGAATATACACTCTAAGAACCTTTTGTTGAACTCTTTAATAATGTATAAGATTATGTAAATTATAGTTTTAGTATAGATTCCTTAATCTTTTTGTCTTTTATTGATGAGGTTTTATATGTTTTATTGATGAGGTTTATCCAACATCTTTATAGATATACGTTTTTTGGAGAATGCAATTTAACAGATATTCATCATAAGAATTAAATGAATTTGTAGCTAAAGACAATAATGTTAATAATAGTATAGTATAGCAGGTATTTATTTGGGGGAATAGAAGAGTTGGCACTTAATGAGGTAATTTCTATGCCGCTCTGATTATGATGTGTGCTCATTATGAGTTTCAACTTTGAGTGCACGAACAAGCCTTTACAATAAATCACTTGAAACTGTACTCGTGTGAATACGATTCACACTAGTACTCATACTCGTTTCAGTTTGAGTATGAGTATACGTGAAATCAATGTAAAGCACTTCAGTCTATCAAGTGTCCAAAGCATGAAAATTGACGTACATTTTGATATATGAGCCAAACTAACAAAACGCCTAGTTCCCCCTTCCTCCCTTCCCCGCCTTCTATGAACAGGGGGTGTATTGGGTAGCAATTATTGGTTCTATCTGTGTGTGTGTGTGTAAATGTGAGTATGTGTAACTCACCTACTCGAGCTAAATACACAAATGATCGATGTGTAGCTGCTATGTGGAGCACGGCATAGACATAGATAAAGATCACGACTCTGAGCTGAATGTGCAGCGTGATAAATGCATTACTATATATATATATATATATATATATATATATATATACTCTCACTCATTATTTGTACCATAAGCCCTTTAAGCAGCATGTAACACGGCTAAGACAAATCAAACATTTAATTACCAACTAATTTACTATTTAACATGAATGACATTTGAGTACGTTATGGAGGTAACGATGAAATGAATGAAAGCATATCAATCTTAGGAACTACTAATCAAAACAAAATAGCTTTATTTATATTTAATTTATATATATCATCATAGATAGTATTTAACAAATACTGTTATTTGGATCATCAAATTATACAAACTCAAATTGATCTACATTTAATCTATTGGATATTTATTTAACATGAAAGTATGTTAGTGACATATATTATTTGCGACCAATGGAAAAGTCTTCTGCAACCTGAACATCTTCTTCAATCTTCTCTAATTTTAAAAGAGACAAATTTGATTTGACAAAAAAAAAATTGGAAGATTACAAATGAAAGCCTGAAGGGTATCAAGAGTTCAATACTCATCAGTTAGCAATTGGTTAACTTTGCTCACAAACTTTCCAAAGTGCATTTTGTATTCCAAGTGGCCACCAGTCGTCTACATGACAAATAACAAACAATGCACTTACAGAATGTACTAACAGTAACAGATACAATACGATAGATATAGCCACAGATACAAGCCTAGATAGTAGTCGACCATAAGCGAACAACTTTGAAATGTACTTGAGTTGCGCTTTTTTCGAAATTATTATTGAAAACTTGCTCAAGAAACTGAACATATAGAAATGTTAAGTAACCACATATCCCTCATATCACAACTATATCATTTCATTCAATTGCAATTGAAATATTGAAGAATTCTGATTAAAGATATGTTGAAATTTTTCATGTGCCAAAAAGGCAATAATTCCATTAGACGAAGTCAAGTTTATGATGCCAAATATAGTAAATCATAAGCAGACGGCGAGGCGCGTACTTGTAATTAGCGTAAAAGAGAAACAGAGAGAGAGAGAGAGATAGAGAGAGAGAGTAAGACTGAGAGAAAGACGGAGACGGACATACGGAGAAAGACAGAGAGATAGAGAGTAACTAGACAGAAGCTGTTCGGTGGCCCATTCAGAGACATTGCGTCGGTTACGATACGATATGGTACCGGGTATCGTAGCACCGTACTACTAGTAGTGTTCTATCATATAATAGGTAGTTATCTGATAAACGCAGTACACTTGTGCATGCGAGTGAGAGGGATGGGCATAGAGTGCACTCAAGCAATTGCCTGCTTTTGGGGGCCGACCAGGCGATGGTTATTCAGTTATACACAAATATATGTATAATATACATATATTATAATATATATGTGTATATATGTGTTAACAAAATATATATATTTATATATATCTGTGTTTATGGGAACAATGCGATAACAACCAGAGATTGCGTGTCGCTGCAACGACGCATATGAAACGTGAAAGAAGAAAACAACAGTAGAAACAGGGCTACCGGTTAAACCGATAAGCTGCACCACAATACCTAAAGACAACCTCATAATCTACTATACATATATATACATATACATGTGTATATACGCATACCCATAAGCAAAGCTAAAATCATAATCATTGATCGTAAGTACATATCAAAATTTTAATACTTCTGATATGACAAACGACAACAGCAACGACAGCAACAACAAGCAAACAAATACGGACTACCTTATGGCCGATATGTGCTTACTGTTACTGTTAACCTACTGTTAACCAACCTCTCTTCTCCCTCTCCCTTGGTCCACAGCTACTGACACCAACACTCCCGTTGCCCCCATCAAACCAGCTTGCTTTCAACTAGTATGGGGGGCACTATCACAGAGCCTCGTATCAGAACTGATATCGCAACGCGTTTTGTACAAATAAAGTTGTTGTAAGTGACTGTAGCTCTGCTCTAGACAGTGCTCTCTCACTTTCGTTCTATCCCTCTTTAACATTATCTTTGTCTCTCTCTCTCTCTCTCTCTCTCTCTCTCAGTCTTTTACTCACTCACTCTCTATAGATCTTCACAGTGAGGCAGTCGTACGCGCATCGTAATTCCCAATGCCCCATTCTTGTTTGCCAACAAACATATGCGCCACATAATCGTCATCGTCATCGTCATCATAATATCATAATATTGTTTGGTATAATTTCACCTATGTTGGGGGCTGTACGAGTGTATCTCTTAGGTTTAGCCTTACAGTGGCATTCGAACGGTTTGCAAATTAAAAATTAATAACAAAAACAGAGAGGGATCTTTGTAGGCATATATATATTTTCTAAATTATTGAACTTTATTTTCTTATAATGTTGTAGTACAATTTATTCTTAAATTAAATTAATTTTTAAAAATGTAAAACTAATATTTAAACTACTAATAGATATTGACACTACTAATTTCCTTAGGTTTTTATAATGATAATGCATAAAACTGATTAAAAAAGAACCATCAGGAAATAGGAAAAAGTATAGTTTCTATAGCATGGTTACTTTTGCGTGTATTTATGAGTGTATTTATAGAGTATCAAAGTGTCTCGGTATTTATATGTATGTTAATTCATGTTACATTATTTCTAAAAAGAATTTTGCGATTTTAACCACTGTACATAACAAAAATGACAGGAGGCACAAGAGCAAATATAATAATGAATATTTTCATATACCCTCGTGCATATTCATATATATATCTATATATATATATATTTGTATATATATATTTGTATATATATATCGGTATAACTTCGATTTGGAATCAAGAGTAAACGTTGCGAGTATCGTTTACCTCTTGCCTCTGGTCTGTTGCCTGTGTGTCTCTATCTGTGATTGGGAACATATTCATATTGATATTCGTATTCGTATGCATGTCACTCATATCTGTGCACACACACACACACACACACACACGTGCATGCATTATCGATGTGTCAATGTGGTGTGTGCATGTGTATACTCTTTATTTATATTTGTTTAACTCAGTTTTTTTTTCTACCTTTTTGTTTAATACCTATTTGACTTTAATAAGTGATTGTTGTAGCATTTAAAGTGACGAGAATGTTGCTCGCACTCTCTGTCTCTTTCCGTGCACGTGTGCGAGTGTGAGTGCGAGTGTGAGTGTGAGTGTGAGTGCGAGTGTGAGTGTGAGTGTGTGTGAGTATGTGGATCAAGTGAGGCAGTCAGGCAATGCGCCTTTGGCCCCCAGTTCTTTGGTGTCCGTTGACGCAGAGCCTCTAGAAACGCATCGCAGAAACAGTACTCTCTCTCTCTCTCTAGTTGAACTTTTAACGCTCATCGTTGCGAATTTTGTTAGCGAGTGAAGAAGTGACAAGGCGAACATCAGAGCGAGAGCGAGAACTTGAGCGAACGAGCGATCAGCTTGAGCGAGAGCGAAAAAGTGGACGACCGTTAGAGCGCCTGCGCATCTGCATTCTTGGTGGGCGGAGCGGAAAAGGGTTGGGGAACACTTGTTTTAGTTTTAGTTAGTAGACGCTGCCGCTGCTGGCGTCTCTGCCGCTGCCGCTGCCACTGTCGTTGGGGTCTGTCGTATCAGCTAGTGCGTAAGTGGGATCGCGTCCATTTGACGGCGCTGGTGGCGCTGAATGTGGCATTTTTATGGCTTATTGAAATCGCAACGGCAGTCCAAAGCTTGCGCACCGCTCGATACCAACGAAAACCAAAACTCAGCGGCTCATCAAGAGTCCCACGCATAAAATGTAACTACGCCCCACCGACAGCCCCAAGAGCTAATGTTAAAGCCAGAGACATCGCTACCGTTAACCATAAACCCAATAACCAATAACAATTAACCATCGACCATTAATCGTAGATCAACACAGCTTGAATTAAAAGCAAATCAATTCAATTCAACTCAATTCAATTAAAGAAATCTGAATTGAACAGAATTGAACGTGTCGCGTCGTGTCAAGTGGAGAAAACAGAGGCAACTGAATTGAATGAATGAATTGCATGCATAAGTAATAAAAGTGAATGCGAGTGTCATAAATGAGTTAATATTTGAATTAAGTAATAAATCATCGTCAAAACGAATTTAAATCAAATACAAATAGATATTGAAATCGAAATTGGAAACCAAAACAAAACACAGCAAAACAGAACACAAAACACAATAAAATAGATCAAAACAAATGCGTCTGGCTCTGTGAAGTGTCGTGACGTGTCGTGACGTGCCCAAAACTTAATTGCTATTACTTATGGTTAATAATATTTACTCTGCGCTATTACTTTGAAGCATTCCGTCTACAAATTATAAAGTGATCGAGCATTAAAAACCGATCGAGCAATCGTCCAATTAATTGCCAGCTTACAAAATAATTGATTCAATGTGCCATTGTCACACTCACACTGACACTCACACATACCCACACCCGTTCTCAACAGTACCAGCACCCACATCCACAGCTGCACTAACACCCACAACGGTACCGTAGCCCAGCCACCCTGTGAGCCCAACCATAAATTCTGCCGTTTTTGTTCAATTTTTTTTATACTGTATTGCATCGTGTAGTTAGTTGTTCATCCTAAGTCGGTTGCACGCCAACCAACAATCAACAACCAACAAATCACAAACAACAAATATCCAAAAAAAAAATAAATAAATAAAAAAAATAAATAAATAAATAAATAAAAAAATAAAAATAAAAAATAATAAAAATAACAACAAGAAACGGAGAACAAGGAAATTTTAATTATGAGCAATTATAATCCGAATTGTGGTTACTTTGAGGATTGCGGGTACTATACGAATAATGTATATCAACAGGATTATTGCATGCAGCCGGATTACGAATACAACAAGCACGTCTACGAGTGAGTACATTACAAATTGAATACAACATGCTAATAGTATTGTGTAAGCAATAGATTATACTAATAATTATAACTGAACTTTATGCCCTGATTCTTAAGCTATCGACCCAGACACTGCGATGAGATGTACCTTTAAGAATAGGTATTTGAGGGTCGTTTGCCATACTAAATTCATATAAAAATCTGTTGAAATGCACACTTCTATATACATATTGATAAACTAATTTCAATATACACTAATGTTAACGTATCTTAAGTTTAAAATTGATTGTTAGACTGCATAGAATATTAAAAAATCTATCTTTAAGCTTGTAAGACCGTCGTGAGTTCTGTCTACATTTCATTAGCTCTTATTCAAATGCCGACGGCAAATGCACACTGTACCTTATACGTAGTTGATATATTTATATATTCAAAATAATATAACCGTATTATATTAGTTATTGATATTCAATCGTATACTTAGGGAAATATTTCTATATATCTATGACCATTGATGGGCTTATCAAATGTTTTTCCCAATAATTTTCGCAATAAGTTTTCGCTTAGGCGGGATAAGATAGATAAAGCTACAGCGTTGTGAGTATGAGTATATAATTCCAAGAAATCGTTGCGGCAATTAAAAACAATTTGATTTTAAATCAGCCAAGTAAACACAAGCCCAAGACATAAGCATAAAGAGACCCAAGCGTAATACCAAAAAAAAAGAAAAACAAAACCTGACCAAAAGGATCTCAAGACCTACGTTTAAAGAGATCAATTGAGTGAGTGTATTCACGTTTAATGGCATAACATAATGAAATGAAATTATGCCGACTACTGCAAACCAGCTTAAGGTCCTGATTTTCGCACATGCAAACACACACACACGGACACACCGAAAGATATATATTGCCTAAGCCAATGTTACGGCATTGTGACGATCACAGAAGAAGAACAAGAAGAAGCAGCAGAAAACAGGAGTAGTGAGTGAATGGAGTGCGACCAGGATACGGTGTCTGGAGACTAAGTGACAAGGACGACCGACCGACCGACCGACCGACCGACCGACCGACTGAACGGGGCATGTGTGATAAGTCTGAGGCAAAAGGTGTCACAGAGCATAACGCACGGACGGAATGGAATGGACCGTTGTTGGACGTTGAACAATGCGCATTATTTCCACTTTGTCACCTTTTGCACGGGGTTTTTCGAAAACCAAAACACATGTTTAGTGAAATCGTTTGGAAAATCATACACATGCACACATTGGAAGGGAGAAAGAGAGAAAGGGAATAGGAACTTGTGTGATAGACTAAGAACTGAACAGACTGCCTGAATAATGAGAAAGAGAGAGAGAGAGAGAGCGCTAGTGTTTCACAAATTTTACTTTAATTGGGTTTGTCCATAATCGTTGCATCGAACCCTCGGATAATCTCGGATAATACTGTTTGCCAAATAAAAGCAATTCTCTATTTATTTGTATTTTATTCCATGCTAGTTTTCTTCTCATTTTGCTCCCCCCCTCTCCTCATTCGCTGCACAGGTTTTCATTCATATTTTCTGGTTTTCTCTCAGTCCATGACAGACTGCAGATTGTGGACATCAGTGTGGATTTGGACCTTGGACACAGGTTGCGGTTTTCTTAGTTGTTCCTTATGAAAATAAGCTGCTGATTCTTTTTATTCTATTTTTAAGGGCACAGGTTCTTTTGCCCAGGAATCTGTCGCAATTTGAAAACCATTATGATGTGTGAAATGGCAAATCCCCACAAATAAATTTAATTAAGAAAGTGCCCAAAGAGTCTCAATGTTTGTATGCAATTTCTATGTTATCCCGCAAATTGTTTGCTTTTCTTTTTGCTTCAAACACAAAACATATCGTATCAGAATGTAAACAATTCTCACACCTTCTTGAAAGCATTCTTCAAGCAATGCCAAAAAAATAAAGAAAAATAAAAATAAAAAAGGAGAAAAAAAAATGCTGTTGTAAAAAATTAAAATAAATATGAAACCAGTTAGGTTTACCCCTTATGTCATATACCATACCATACCATACCATATATAGTATGCAGGCGCACTTGTTTCTGGAGTAGAACAGGACACGCTATGCACTTGTCTGCCGCCCTGAAATATGAAGTTCGAAAACATAATTTTATTTGATGATACTATTTTTATTAATAATAAAACAAAACACTCACACTCACACACGTTCATAACAACGTAATGAACTATGGAAAGCGCAAAAAAAAAGAATATTAAAAGAAAAAAAAATGTGAAGAGTAGCGTTACTAAACGCAATTCGGAAACGCAGCCAGTCAAGTTGAACGTACTCCAAAAAAAAATCGAAAGCTTCAAATTCCTGGGAATATGTGCACATGTTCGTGTCGTCTCCATCTCCATCTCCTACACCGTCGTCATCGTCGACTCCGTCGGATGAGCCAGGAAGTAAACAAAACACACACGAATGCCCAGCTCATCGTAAACGAAACATTTTTTACTTTACACGCCACGAACTCTTTATACCCTATCTATCACGTGCTCAAGCATGACTAAGACAAAGAGAGAGGGGGAGAGAGAGAGAGATAGAGAAAGAGAGAGAAGGTTGTTGCTCCGTTTTAACCCATGAGGGATTTGTACAGCACTCAAACTACATTAGAGCATACCAACTATCTTTAACCATTATAACAAATCAAATTTCGAATAATTGTATATTAATTTGTAATTTGTAATATCAATCCATCGATTCAAGCTAATATTGAATGCATGCAACTCTATGAATGGTATAGGGTATGTAAAGTGTGGCATGTTGCATGTTTCGAATGCGTTTAATACGCCCTTTACGCGGCATCATTTGTATTACATTTAGTTTTATTTTTTTTTTTATTTTGGGTCTAAATTGTTTCTGTTCGCATTTTCGTTAAGCCAAATATGAATGGTGCTTTGCTTAATGCCAACGCAGAGTTGTCAAGTTCCAAAAAAAAATGGACCCAACACGATTTCTATAGGGAATCTGGGTTAAACTTATGTTGATATTTGGCTTGAAAGCAAGACAATCTTGAAGATGGCATATACATATAATTTTTTAATAATTTTATACATTAAAATAAAACATTTGCAATTGCTCGACAACCCTGACCAGTTCGTTATTGTCTGACCTGTCATCCGCGAAATATTATTTTTTTTTTCTGCCGCTGCTGCTGCTACTTTTTTCTTGCTGTTTTTTGGCCTGGCTAAAACGACGCTGTCAAAGCGGCCACTTGCCAGTGCAGGTTGGCAGTACTATAGCTCAAGTTGTAGTTGTCATTGTTGTTGTTGTTGTTGTAGTTGTTGTTGTTGTTTTTGTTGTTGTTGTTCCGTGAAGTTGTTGTGTCTGTAGCTGTTGCTATTGCTATTGGCATTACCATTACCGTCTGCCTTTAGTTCGTTTGTCTGTGGCTCATGTCACAGGCTGCCAAAAACTTGCGACAACCAAAACGGCGACAGTTTGGGCCAACAAAAAAGAAAAGAAAAAGGAAAGCAAAACAAAACAAAACAAAAAAAAATGGGAGAAGAAGGCGAATCAGAAATTGATACATTTAACAAAATGTTGCACAGCTTTCGAGTTGACACGACGCGTGACTTTGTGACATTTAATGCCAGTTTGTCAGGCCCAGTCAGTCACTCAGAGCCCTGGGATCCGACCTCTGAGCTTCTGAGTTTTGTAAGTTTCTGCAGTCGGTTTGAAAGATTTTAGTATATAGTATGTGTATTGCATGCCCCATGCGAATGCGAAAATAACACAATGAAATGTGCATCTAGTACGACAATAAAGCCCACTCACTCCACTTGCCACAGTCGCTGCCACACTGCCACGCCTCCCACACCTTGCAACGATGTTGCAACGATGAAGCGACCTATAAGTTCCACCCAGTTCTCATTTCTTTCCGTTGCTCTTGATGGGCCTATAATGAAGCATGTGATTGGCTGAAGTGTCACACGGTCACTGCAGCTGCAACTGCCACAATCACAATCACAATCACAATCACAATCACAGTCACAGTCGCAATCACAGTCACAGCTATTGCTAGAAGTCACAGAGCCAGGGTGGCTGCAAATGCCTGGCATCAGTCCAAAAAGATACTTTTTGCAGTAAATTTGAAACTGTTTAAGCATTGCTCTAATGTGTTATAAGCCAAAATTCGCCCACGTATCAAATCTAGACAATATGCACCTTAGTTATTAGGGGTAGTCATATATTCCATACACTGAGCGAAACAAAAGCAGTTACTTTATCTATTAAAGTCATTTTATTGAAACCGTTTCTATATGGAAACGTATATTTTTCTTTCTATTTAGAAATGTTTAAATAAATTGTACTTGTATTAATCTTTAAGGTCTTAATCATAAATTATAATAATTCTATTTAACAGATAAATACCATTTACTTACGATTTCTTCAAGTGTATCAAATATGGGTTTCCAGGCTCAATACAAATACCACAAAAATGGGCGCAGTGTGTGTAAAGTGTGTAAAATGCTTTTGTCATAGGCCGCTGTGCCATTCATTCAAACATTCATTCATACACTCATTCAAAAAGTGCATACAATATAGTATATAGTATATATTGCAATTGAAATTGTTTGGCATTTGAAATAAATTGCAAATGTGTATCTTAGGGATGCGTCAAGCTGTGAAGGAAGTAGGAAGTGAACGCGCAGAGGAAGTTTGCAGACATCGAGCGAACACGCACACAAACCGACAGACAGCCAGACAGACAGATTGAGAGACAAGCTGGCTAAATGACTAACTGACCGACAGATACACAGACATGTCAGAGAGAGAGAGAGAGAGAGAGAGAGAGAGATAGAGAGAGAGAGAGAGAGTGAGAGGGCTGGAGAATGGCAACTGGCATTGGCACAGTGGGACACGGCACATCGCAAACCCATTTGTCAAGTTCAGAGTTTCGGTCTTTTGCTTTATGACTCTAACACTCACAATTAGACGCTCACAGCCGGCTCACACATACACACACACACACACACACTCATATCATCTTTTATTTGTTGTTTTACTTATAGATACTTTTTTTATTAATCAATGAGCTTGTCCTGTCTTTTGTACATCGTTTAGCGTTTTCATTGACTCGAAATCAAAAGTAGAGAGCCCTCCGCCTGAAGTACACAACATCCGCTTTCAATATAAATGTGAATGTGAATGTGAATATGAGTGTGAGTGTGAGTGTGAGTGTATGGATGCCTATGTCCTTTCAATAGAATGCCATGAAATGGCATTAGCTACTGCTGCTAGATGAGGCTGGGAGACAGGGCCCAGAGCGGAAGGGGCAATTCAAAGTAGGAAGTAATTTATCTAAATTTTCTGTAAGCCTGAAACGCATCAAATCGGTTTTGCATTTCGGGACTGCATTTTGATTGGTCGTCTCAGGACAGTACAATGGTGTGAAAGTTTCCTAAGCCGATTTAAATCATTTGCGATTCAACTGAAGAGACTTTTGAGATATAAGACAAATTCGAATTAATTATACTTAAGGTCTACATGCAAGCATATGCAGAAATAAAAAACAAAGAGAAAAGGAAATTTACAATTTACATTTCCACAGTAAATTTATAAACATTTACAATTGAAATTTGTTGATAGGCGTATAAGAAATCGCTCAATCTTTTGGCATTTACATTACTTATAACATATGTCTCTTGGTAGATTTATTGCTATATTTAAAGGCAATAAGGAATGATTTGTCTAAGCCCAACAAGTTTTCATAGATTTGTTGGAATTTCCCAACTGTTCGATTGTGCATTGTATATGAATTTAAAGAAATACACGATCTAAATAAAGAACTAATTGCTATAGATTGAAGTGAATCGATGCCAGCTGCATATTGAAGTCAGCTGTATTTACACAGCATCTCTAGCTGATGCTGAATCAGATCAATGACAATAGAATAGCCATATAGAGGAGCAGAAGTTACGCCCATTACGAAACATTGAACAACTATAGCTGAAAGAGCCCTGCTCTGGCTACAAAGATCACGCCAACTGACCATATAACCCCGGCTTGGTACTGGCTTGTTGAACAAACCCAAAAAAAACCTGGACAAGATCAATCAAACGGGCCGAGCATGTAACTAGCCATAGATATATGGTATATGGTATATATTGCGTCAAAATGTGAACCCTGCTGAATGAGGTACTTCCGCCTCTATTCGAAACTCCTTTCGAACAAAGTCACTGTTTCTCTTCTTCTTTTTTTTTTTTGGTAAATCACTTCCGCGCATCGAATCTGGAACCCAAATTGTCATGGCCGTCAATTGACAACACGAGCGGTTGAGGGGTGCCCCTGTCATAGGTAAACGCAAAGTATCAAAGAGCCACAGAGAAGAGAAGGAGAGAAAGAGAGAGAGAGAGAGTAAAATAGTGTGTAAGAGGGGAAGAGCGAGTGTGAGTAGTGCAGACAGCATGGCAGCAAACGAAAGGAAAACCGGAAGGTAAATTAAAATGGATGACAATGGATGAGCGGGCTGCTGCTTTTGCCGTAAACGAGCATTGAATGAATGAGACACTGAGTGCCAATGTGAATGTATTCGTGTGTGTGTGTGTGTGTGTGTGTGTGTGTGTTTGTATGAGTGTATAAAGGTGTGCATGACACGATACACGGCTTGTCATGGCTGCAAAGTAGTTCATAGTTAGCAAATTCCTCCATGAAGAGCTAAGCAAACACCTTTTGCCAAAAATATCACTCGGTGCCCCTACA
>JBANCZ010000773.1:0-29240 GCA_037040025.1 Sphaerogastrella javana | reverse complement strand
GCATAGGCAGGTAGTCGTTCAATTGTTCCTTTGATGCTTCTCATTGCGCGAGCGCTTCTCGTTTTGCTCTTCACGAAATGCTCATTGAAACGAGAAATACGAAATCCATCGCCAAAAGTGTTTAACAGAAAACATAAATAAACCAGAAAGAGCCTCCTGCTCAGAACGAAACCGAAAAAGTGTGTACTTTTTCGGTTTCCATCGGAACCAGAACGCACTAAGAATAACGGTCGACTGTTATTTGCAAGCTATGCTTGTATATCATCTAAGCATGTGTTAAAGTTTAGCCAAATTAAAAATGTTTAATTGTTGTGCAAAATGCATGTTATTCAAAATATCTGTATGTGTGTTAAGTGTAAATACGTTAAACAAAAAAAAAAAAGAAACAAATTGTCTCTTAACTTTAAAATACCTTATATATAAATAAATGTGTGTATTATAATAATAATTATTATAAAATTAAATGCTAAATGTTGTTAGGTGGCATATATTTATATGTATGTATGTTAACGAGAACTTACATTATAAATAAAACATTAAACAAAAAACTATCAATAAAACATGAAGCAGTGAATTTTGATTTGGAAATTTGAAATTCTTTAGCGAAATTGCAGTGAAATCACTTGCCGGAATAACTGTGCATATAACTTTACTTATCCCTTAGAAAGTTGTAATATCAACTAGGCATAGAGTAAAGTAATCTTTTATCGAATCCATGCAAATTGAGTGTGTTATCTTCGGGCCCAAAGTTTAACACATCGAGCAGACTTTTTGGCAGAGAGCGTGTCTCAAATACCCAATCTGAAAATCACATAAGTAATAAACTAAAAACAGACCAACTTAAGGCCGCTTGACCACAAGCAAGAGCCCTGTGAGTGCCTCAACTTTTCAGCTTTAACTCACTGTAATTAACAGATACTAAATTTTGTATTTAGTTTGCCACAATTATTGACAGTGGGTGACCGATGTCATTACCAACTGCTAATCTGAGTCCTTGAACGCATACAAATCCAAGAACACTGTGTTTGGGTCCTAGGCTCTGGTGGGTGTTATTGTTTTCACAAAACAAAGGCGTGCTCAGCGAAATGCAAACAGACATTGTCAACTGACGTTTTATAGTTTTCCGGCGCAGGGAGGAGCGAGGAGAACTTGATAATATGCGATAAGCGACTCAGCGTAAAATGACAATATGCCGCAGCTTAGGGTAGTCTTAAGTACATCTAACAAAACTTAGTATGGGCTAACTCTTGCAAAATTAGCTAAAAATTTAAAAGAAATATTTGTAGAGAAGTGCATTAACTATTCGTGGAACTATCAGTTGCAGTTGAACTTGAAAGAGTCAGTTCAAGTACTACTTGAATTGTTTTTATCAATAAAGTCGAAGCTAACAATTGAAAATCCAGATGATAAGGCGTCTCGACTATATAAAGGCCGCTGTTGAAGACCGGGCACTGCAATATCGATGAAAATGTATACTTTGCAAGTGTTAATGGCAATATGCGGCCTGTTGCTGCTTGGGCAAGCTGCCACAACCGTAGAGACATCTAAGGACTGGTGGCAAACTGCCAGCTTTTATCAGATTTATCCGCGTTCGTTCAAGGACTCGAATGGCGACGGTATAGGGGATCTGAACGGCATTACTAGTAGCTTGGATTACCTGAAGGATTTGGGTGTTACGGCTGCATGGCTATCGCCCATTTTCAAGTCACCCATGGTGGACTTTGGCTATGACATATCCGACTTCTATGACATACAACCGGAGTATGGCACAATGGATGATTTTCGAGCGCTAATCAAGCGAGCAACCGAGCTTGACATTAAGATAATCCTGGACTTTGTGCCAAATCACTCGAGTGACGAGAACACATGGTTCCAGAAGTCTGTGCGGCGTGAGCGTGGATACGAGGATTACTACGTGTGGCACAACGGTAAAGTGAATGCGGCCACCGGAAAGAAAGAGCCGCCGTCAAATTGGCTGCAGGCATTCCGTGGCAGTGCATGGCAATGGAATGAGCAGCGTCAACAGTATTATCTGCATCAGTTTGCGGTGCAGCAACCGGATCTGAATTACCGCAATCCTGCCGTGGTTGCACAGATGAAGCGTGTACTGCGCTATTGGCTGAACGAGGGCGTCGCTGGATTTCGTTGCGATGCAGTACCAGTGCTGTTCGAGGTGCAAACTGATGAGCACGGTCAGTATCCGGATGAGGAAGTGAGCGGTCTGACCGATGACAAAGAAAACCGTGATTATTTAAAGCACGAACTCATTGAGAATCTGCCAGAGACCATCGATATGGCTTATCAGTGGCGCACTGTGCTTGATGATCATCAGCGCATCTTTGGAGGTGACACTCGGGTGTTGCTCATTGAGACCTATGCACCGCCGGACTATACCATGCAGTTTTACGGCAATCGGAGCGTACAGGGCGCCCAGCTGCCCTTTAACTTTAATCTGATCACAGTGCCCGCCAGCCATGGCGTCTCCGCCAGTTCCATTAAGCTGGCAGTGGACAATTGGCTGCTAAATATGCCCGCGACACGAACCGCAAATTGGGTAATTGGCAATCATGACCAGCGTCGTGCGTCCAGTCGCTATGGCACAGCCAATGTGGACGCCATGAATATGCTGGTTATGGTCTTGCCCGGCGCCAGTGTGACCTATCAGGGCGAAGAGCTGGGCATGACGGATGGCAAGATAAGCTGGCAGGATACTCAAGATCCTGCTGCCTGTAACTCCAATCAAGACATCTACGAACAATTCACCCGAGATCCAGCACGCACGCCATTCCAATGGACAGCTGGCAGCAATGCGGGTTTCTCCACAGCCACCAAGACGTGGCTTCCACTGGCCGCTGACTATGAAACTGTGAACGTAGCAGTGGAGTCCCAAGCATCAAGTTCCCATCTGAAGATCTACAAGTCACTAATATCACTGCGTAAGATCTCCAAAACACTCCAGAACGGAAATACCAAATATGGGGTGCTCATGGACAAAGCTTTTGTTGTGAAACGGTGAGAATGAGATAAGATTCATATCAATGGAAAATATATTTATATAATCTTCAATATCCGTAGCTACTTGACAAATGAAACCAGCTATGTTTACATAGCAAATCTAGATAATACAGAAGCCACTTTTGATCTTAGCCAATTCGATAAAACCTTGCCCGATGCCATGAAACTGGATATCAAGAGTCTTGAGTCTACAAAGACATTGGGGTAAGTATTCCGATTTAAAACATACGAATATTAACTAAATCTGTGTGACTTTGTTTCAGTTCAATCTATGAAATAAAGAACCTCAAATTGGGTGCCGGAGAAGCCCTGATTTTAAATAACGGTTGGACGTCTGTGCCAGATTTTCTTTAAGTCGAACCAATTAAATTCCCTTGCAGAAAACAGCGTAAAAAGTTAACACAGCTCAGGCATTCGGTGTCTTGCTTTAGCTCCAAAGCAAATATAAATAAATAAACAAACAAATCGACAAACAAACCACTCGAAAACACCACAACAACAAACACACACACACACACACACACACACACTTAAGTAAAGGTAAGGCGGGAGAGGAGTATGAGTATATCCATATAGGCTCATACTCATTCACGTAATGCCTTGCTGTAAGTGATTGGGGGTGAGGCGGTGGTTACAGCATTTAAAGTATTTACACACAAATTAAAGTCAAGCTGTGAAAGCTCTCGTATTTTCCCATTTCCTCCCCAGTTTTGTATTTTGTATTTTATATATTTGGTATTTTGTATTTTATGCGCTCAAAGAGAAATAGGAACCGAAAGGCAAAGTATGCTTAATACAAAGTAAATACAGACACAACTTGTTCTCCAGATCCATGCTGAAGTCGACCTCAGTCGAACATCTAATAGCCTTTGAAGTCAGGCAAGACAACGAGGGTTGCCCGACAACTTATTGAGAATTTCTATTATGCTTGAGCCTTTAGATTTGTGGAAAACAGAGTGTGATTGCGATTGGGAATATGCAAAAGGAGTTGATCACAAGCAGTGTTGCCAATTTAGCTTATTTTGAACATATGTGACGGTTTTCAATCGAAAAAAAGTGAATCTCAAGCATTCCTCATACGATAATCTTTCCTTTTTTTAGATTTGTACAATTTTAATTCTGTTTCCAGCCAAATTGTTTATTGAATTATTATTTTACCAGATTTGTGTTGCATTTAGTGAAAGCAAGAAAATTCAAAATAACGCGCAAAAGCCAAAATTCCTAGCTAGATTTTAAAGATTGTATGCCCAAATGTAGCTATTAAGATGCATAGAATAAGGGGCTCCATACTATTTTCCGGAATTTTTATATTTTATTAAAGTTTTTTTTGTAAAAAAGTTTGCACTACTGATAAAGCCTGAAGAGACTAAGTATACTGTGACTAAGTATGCATTTGAGTATTCTCTCTATCTGCTTCTCTTTCTCTCTCACACACACACACACACACACACACATAGTTCTTAGCACACCCTCGCTGCAATGCTCTCTCAGTCCCAGTCTCAGTCTTAGTCTGTCTCTCTCTCTCTCTATTTTACTCTCTTTGTCTCATGGTTTTGGCATGTGGCTAAGGGACTTCAATTATGCTGTATGTAGGTAATTAAATTGCGTTTACACACTCACATTTACCCACATCTATAAATCCCTGTACACATGTATGAGGAGCAGATTCTAAGCTTATAAATTGGCATACTAACCGGAAGCTGAATGCGTATTAAGTCTTGATAGTTGGGGATTTTGATAACTGCCGAAAGGTGCAACAGTTGCCTTAGGTTACAGGTGAATGAAATTGGCATAGCTTTGTTCTTAAATGGGATTTACTTCTTCTGGCACAAGAACTATACACAATATTAATGACCGTACAGTAGGGACGCTGCCGGAAACAAAACGTGTGATGCTTTGTTCCCACACTGTCAATAGACTGCATTGCACAGCGTTGCCAATTCAAAGAAATAGAGAGAGAGAGAGCATTAATGAGAGCATTAACTCAAAATGGCAATGCTGCTACATATTTCTACAGAATTTGCTACCTAGTAAGAAGGAGAGTGTAAAGAGAATGCCCAAAAATTCGAACTGCTGTCATTGCATTGCTCATATTCCTTTCCCCCTGCCATTCTCATTGTTGAAGCTCAATGCAATACGATTCGTTTACCCTGTATGGAAATTGTGTGGCGTAGTATGAACTGTTCCACCAGAAAACATATATTTTATATATATATAAAATGACTGTATTTAAATTTCTTATAAATTAATATAATAATTATTAAGTAAATTTAAATGCATGAAAGATTAAAGAATTAAAGAGATTACTCTACTATTGCAATCTCAATTTATTGCATTGCAAATTTCCCACAGGGTATTTTAAAGCACATATGTTATGTCCCAGCCAATTCGTACAGTCTGCTCGATTTCTTTGGGTCATTCTCATACGCTTCGAAGAAGACTGTTTTGGTGGTCTAATGCACTTTGAATGTATTATGACCCATAGATAAGATAGAGTATTTTCAGTGCGTTGCTAATGTTAATGTTTTTCATGTTTTATGACGACCAAAAGAGAGAAGCAGAAGTCTGTTGATTTACAATGACAAAGAGAAAGAGACAGATGGACAGAAAGTGATAGCGAGAGAAAAATGTAGTATTGCACATCACCTAACCATGTGTGTGTGTGTATGTCTATATGAATACATATACAGTCGACTCTCGATAATTCGAACCTCCAAGGCACCTTAAAAATACTTCGAATTATCTAATGGTTTGTGTTCCATAAAGTTTTGTAGGGAACTCATGTTAGCTTCGAATTAGTGAGAGGTTTGAATTATCGAAAGTTTGAATTATCGAGAGTCGACTGTATATGCATTGCAAGTATACTATGCATTCTTTCCCTTTCGCACTTATACTGAACTCGAAAAGCTACAGGTCAAGAATTTGTAAACAGTGTAGGGTTTGCCTCTTGGACATTCGGCATTTGAATAGCCTATAGAGAACCTTCGGTGCCCTTCAAGCACCCATCAAATAAATATTGGTAATTGTGTTGTATAAGTAATTGACTAAGTTGCACTCTAAACATCAAAATAAAACAACGTTTCGATCATAGCATTCATTATCTTTAAATGTAAATATCAATTAATAGGTATAGGAATGAATCAATAATAGGTACATTTATCTATTCCAGTACAAGCGTATCTCTTCCAATCGCAAATCTTATCGGAGAAGGCGAAATATAAAAAAAGGGGAATTTGAAGTGAGCAGTTCTAAGGTGATTGAAAAATTCAGTACGTATACGATGTTGTTTCCGATCTGTATATTAGCGAGCATGCTGCTCAGTCTGAAAGTATTCTTCGATTGGATGAATTACTTAATCGAACTGTTGAACCGATACGTGCATATAAATCCTTTGGGATTCGAACAATTTCATACGGCTCTTACGATAGTACTGCCACTTGTACAGCAGTTGAAGGCAAGGCCTCCCATTGAGAATATCACGCAGGGTGTGCAATCGCCGACTGAGGATATCGTCCAGGATAGACAATTTGGAACGGGCCACAGGCTGAGAAGCCGTCCTAGACGATTGCTACAATATTAGTCGCTATATAAGCACATATAGAAATACAATTTCTATTAAATTCCTGCAGTTATTATGGGTTAATTTGAAACTGTAAAATGTCTTCTAAAATAAATTGAAGATAACCCTAGCAAATATTCGAAATTCTCTTTGTTATTGGGACATCGTGCGGACATCAGAAAATTAGCCGTCTGTACCAAAGCGGCTTACAAACATACACAAATATATACAAATATATATATATATATATATATATATTATATATATATATGTATATAGAAATCGTGTAAATGGCCGCGTGACCCAGCGCCCCATTAAAAGGGTCGCAGACACAATCCCAGCCAGAGACTGAGGCACTTTACGCTGGGGCACGTGACCTGAAACCAAAAAAATAAAGTACATATACAAATATTTGTATATATGTATAGTGTATATATGTATACCATATACGACCTTTAGACTGCTCCACACTAGTGCATAAACCACAAGGGAGAGCGCCACCTGGCGACTTCCATTTTTTTGTTGTGCATTTCATTTTGTGCAGATAATGAAGTTAATTTCCCGAAAGAGAGAGAGAGAGAGGGAGAGAGAGAGAGAGAGAGAGGGAGAGTGCGCCTGCTTAAAAAATCAACACATTATGTTTACGATGGTTTTCAAAGATTTACGCAAGCCGAAAACTTTTATCTCGACCTCGCCGAAAACTTTGAAATGCATTAAGTTTGTAATCTGTAGTAATTCAAGAGGAAGGAAGCCGGCACAACACAAACACCAACGCCAGGCAAATTTAGCAAATGTATTTCAGTTACAACAACGTTTGCATATTAATTTTGTTTACACACACACATACACGTATACTCATACACAAACACCCACACACTCATATGGCGTATGCGTAATATTTGAGTGCTGCTCACCTTTATTTGGCTTTTCTAATTTTCCGGCTGTTTCTAGACTTCCAGCTAGGGTTCGTTGTTATTCTTCTTGTTATTATTATTATTATTATTATTATTAAGTTGTTAACGAGCCTTGGTTTTTTGGTTTTTGATCTATCCTATGCCAGGCACGTACACTCTGGTCAGGTGAATTACAAAACTTCCTTTAACCTTTACACGAATCGATCAAACGGTATTTACAGGAGCTTAAAGGCAGCTCAAGTAGAGGCTTTATAACTTATTCAGCTAACTATATATTTATAGAGTTATATTATAAAATAAAAGACATAATGTCAAATAGAGTACAAGATCATATATATGGTAATATATTATATATTTTGCTGCATATTTCTGGCCATCATGGGGTTAAAGAAACCAAAAGAATAAACGTCTGAATGTTTAACCGTTCAGTTAGACTGGCATTAATTGCACCGCAAACATAGCTCATAACCGTTAGGCATCTGTGCCGACTGCCAAAGGGTTGAGCTACCCCAATTCCAACTCACTCAATTTAAAAGCCTCTCACGTAGCTGTCACCAAAGGGATGTCCGTTAATGTTGGAGCCAAAATACCAGCAATTGTTGTGCCGGCCGTGATAAGAGCATGAGGTCAAAGAGGGCTTCAACACATTTAAGCAATGATTCGTTTGTAGTCATGACTCAATCAAAGCGACTGTAGTTACCTTAAGTCCTGGGATCGTTTAACTAAAACACTTTCGAATAAGAGTATTAAAAAGCTCCTCACTAAAACCTTCGAAAGTCAAGAAGTTAAATAAAGTATAAAAGATTCAGAGGTCTGCAGGTCAATTTTTAACGCTATTAAATTAATTACCAGACTCTGGTTAAAGTTTCCTTTGCATTGAAACTATTATCTCAATTATGCTATGGGAAAATTCTCTCCCATTTCTAGACCTTATAAATCAAATGAGACTACTTTTGGCTGTTATACAATGTAAATAACATATTAATGCAGTTTATCTATGCCCTGATTTGTATGAAATATAGTTGGCTCTTTATTACTTTTTCACTCTGTGTCCACACTGCATTATATGCAGGCATTCGCCCCTGCTACTCTCCGGGTTATTCATTCCATTGCTAGTTTCTAGCTATGATTTGGAGCTTTTGGTGATAGTAGAGCGAAATGCACATCAATTTGAAGAACAACACGGACAGCGCCCAGAGGTGAAAGCTCATAATAATTTCACTTCATTTTTTATGAGTAAATTAAAAAGCTAACCCCGCATTCATAGCTGGCTTTCGTTTTGGCATGCCGGTCTCGTTTCTGCGCACTCACAGAGCTTAATGTATTTTTTTCTCTTTTTTTTTGGAGTATGGGAGGGGGGGGAGGGTTCGCCAAGACGTCAACTTTAACAAGCAGCAACAGGAATAGCAACATCAAGAACAGAAACAACTTTACAGAGTCAGAGGTGTACATATTTTGTGTGGTCTGCTGCAATGCTGGGTATGCGTGATTTGTGTGTCTTATCAATCACGTCTAATGGAATTTCTTCTTTGTGTGTGTGTGTGTGTGTGCGTGTGTGTCTCTCTCTCATACTTGAGAGGCAGACAAAGTTCCCTAATAATTTATAATAAGTTACTGTTACTGTTAATGTTGTTGTTGCTGTTGTTGTTGTTGCTATCGCCTTTTGCTTGCCACCTCAAATTGAAAAGTTTTCCAATGTCGTTTTTTCGCCAATGACTTTTATATAGCAGCCTATGCGTATATACGTATACACACACATATATATTAATATATTCCTGATAACTTATGATAAAACATATAGCACATAATGCTTTGGTGTTCCAGCCTAAACTGATTCGAATATCAGAGCCGCATATGGCTCCAGTGTCAGGCTGCTCAGCGTCATAATGTCACTGCGAAAATTTTAAGAAAAAAAAATCCATATTAAAGTCATTTGTTCAGCTTGAATTCAACAAAACACAATCACAAATACTTACCCGACTGTAGCCTTAGCCTGTGTATTGACTAACTTAATGCTGTAGTAATCGACTGCATACAGTGCACTGGCCACATCCACATTGCTCACGCGCTCGCCCAGCACATTGGCCACAAGCACGTAGCTGGGGTGGTCATACAGCGATCTCTTGATGGCCAAAACATTCTTATTGATGGCCACATGCCTGGTGGCACCCTGCTGCAGTGTCTTTTGTTGGCGCAGCTGCACCAGCTGCTTGTAGAGATGCAGATGGCTTGTGGTTGTGGCATTCTCAGTCTGCACGTTGATTGTTTTGTAGTTGGGATTGATGGGCAGCCAGGTGTTGCTGTTGCTGGAGAAGCCGGCATTAGCCTCAGTGCTCCAATGGAATGGTGTTCTAGCGGGATCACGTGTAAATTGTTCATAGATATCCTTATTGGAGTTACAAGCAGCCGGATCTCTTGTATCTTCCCAGCTAATGTCCAAATCGGTCATGCCCAGCTCCTCGCCCTGATACGTAATGCTGACGCCAGGCAAAAACATTTGCAGCATGTTCATCAAATCGATGCGATTCTCACCATAGCGACTGCCCACGCGACGCTGATCATGGTTGCCCATCTGAAAAAGCATGGAATATAAGTATTTGAAGCAATCGAATATTCTCAAGGGGTATCTTACCACCCAATTGGCTGTTTGTCCCGCTGGCATCTGGCTCAACCAGCTGTTGATAATCTTCTCAAAGCCGTTGGCATTTAATTCCGCATTTTCCTTATCACCATTGCCGCCGACAATGAACTGGAAATTGAATGGGATCTGAGCGCCTTTGGTGCTGCGATTGCCATAGAATTGCATCACATAGTCCAGATCCGAATAGGTCTCCACCATGATCACACGTGTGTCGCCGCCATGTATGCGCTTGTAGTCGTCGAGAAGTTGACGCCACTGATAGACCAAATCAACGGTTTCGGGCAAATCTTGTGTGTAGATGTGCTTGAGATAGGACGAATCCTGTGTATCATCCGTATAGCCGCTGAGTGGTTCATCTGGATAGCGACCCTGTTCATCGGGTAGCACCTCGAAGCACCAGGGCACGGCATCAATACGAAAACCAGCAACACCATGATCCAGCCAGTAGGTGAGCACACGTTTCATTTGTGCCACCACCGCAGGATTGCGATAGTTAAGATCGGGTTGTTTGACAGCAAACTGATGCAGATAGTATTGACCCCTTTCCGCATTCCACTCCCAGGCACTGCCTCTGAACATTGACAGCCAATTTGAAGGAGGTTCCCTTTTGCCAGTGTTTGCATTTACATAACCATCATGCCAGACATAGTAATCCTCGTAGCCCTTTACCCGTTGCACGGATTTCTTGAACCAATCATTCTCATCGCTGGAATGATTGGGCACAAAGTCTAGTATGATCTTGATGTTACGCTCATTGGCAGCTGCTATCAGTTCATCGAAATCCTCCAGCGTGCCATACTCGTCCTGTATGTCAAAGAAATCGGCAATGTCATAGCCAAAGTCGACCATGGGAGAGGTGAATATGGGCGACAGCCAAGTGGCTGTTACGCCTATATCCTTCAGATAGTCCAGCTTGGAGATGATGCCCTGCAAATCGCCAATGCCATCGTCATTCGAATCCTTAAAGGAGCGCGGATAGATCTGATAGAACTGTGCTACTTGCCACCAATCAGGAGTGTTGCTGCTACTCGCTCTCTCCAACGCCTCATGCGGTTCCAAATCCACAGCAGTTGTCAGTAACTGACAGCTGTGCAGACCCAGAATTATTAGTATAACTAAGATATTGTTTAAACGCGCCATAACTGCCTTTCCGTTCGACGCTGTAAAGTCTTATATAGTGTCTTTGGTGGAGTTATCTTTTGATAAACTTCAAGTGCAGTGATTGACTTTATTTACTTTGTTGTGCGTATAAGTAGATTGCAATGAGTATGAGTGTAAGTATGATTATGAGTATGAGTATTCATATAATTATTGATTGACTAACATCCGGAATTCAATGTGAGAGCCCTACGATAGCTCAGATAGAGTACCACTTGGGCGAGCAATAGATAAAGCCCCATAATCGGCAGCTGACGATGTTCCCCATTCGTATAGTATGTGTAGTAAGTCGAGGTGGTTCTTAGTATTAACGATTCTTTGGGCAGCAGCTGCAGTGAACTGGCATCGATGAGATCCCTAAAGGGTTATACAGAGATAAAAAGATTTACGATATTGTAGCAATATAGAAATATAAGGTCTAATGACGAAAGATGGGAATTTAAAAACATCTGTCGATTTGAGAGGAGTATGAATGATACACACATATTGTCTTATATACAAACATCGCTATAGTTCCTATATTTATAATCTACTCGACCGTAACTTACCCTATTTTAAGCTTGGATTTACTTGATACCAGCACTACCTCCAATTGAGCGCTTAAGTCCGTAAAAGAGTTCTTGAGATTGACAGTCTCAACGCCATCGAAAATGTTGAGTAGTGTAAGATAAATGAAGTCATGTTGATGGAAACTGAACACATATAGATAACAGACATTAGATACGATAATTTACAATTGTAGTTTACTATATATATTTACCGTTTGACGCCCAGCACTGCGTCATTCAAAGCCTTTACTTCTGTTTCGCCCAGTTGAAGCGTTTTTGTGCTCTTTCTAAGCTGCATGAGCTGCTTGTAGATGTTGAAGTGGCTTAGGTTCTGCTGACGCTGTTCCTCAACATTATTCAATCGATAGTCCAGGGCAATGGGCAGCCAGGTCTTGGTGGCATTACTGAAACCAGCATCGGTAGCACCGCTCCACTGGAAAGGAGTACGCTCTGGATCGCGTGAGAAGTGCTCATAGATGCTGGAGTTTGTGTTACAGGCGGAAGGATCCACTGTATCTTTCCATGATATCCAGACATCAGTCATGCCCAGCTCCTCACCTTGGTAGGTCACACTGGCGCCAGGTAAAGTAGTAATCAGCATATTTAGCATGTCGACGCGATCTGTGCCCAGGCGCGAACCAACGCGTGATTTGTCGTGGTTACCCAGCTGCAAAATAAGAAGTATATTAGTCCATAGGTATATATAAGTATAGAATTTTGATACTCACCACCCAATTGGCTGTGCGTCCCTTTGGCATATGCTGCAGCCACTTTTGTATGGTGTCGACATAATTTACGGCATTGGAGCTGTTTGAGATCTCGCTTATCAGCAGAAAATTGAACGGCAACTGTGCTCCTTCCGTTGTCTCATTGCCGTAGTACTGCATAACGATATCGATGGGTGAATAGGTCTCGGCCAGCAAGATGCGCTCGTTGTTGCCATTACCTCGGAACTCGTCCAGCACTGCACGCCATTCGTATACAAGCGCAATCGTCTCCGGTTGATCAACCGTATAAATGTGCTGCAGATAGCCATAGTCATTGGGATCATTGACCCAAGGGTTGCGCGGTTCATCACGATACTCGCCCGCCGTATCAGGTCCAATCTCAAAAACATGTGGCACGGCATCAATGCGAAAACCAGACACTCCCTTGGCTAACCAGAAGCGTAGGACATTCTGCAAATGAAGTTATATAAGTAGGATGAAGAAGGAGAGCCAAGATCAAATTACTTACCTTCATGGCTTCGCGCACTTTGGGGTTGCGATAGTTGAGATCGGGCTGTTTCTTAACAAACTGATGTAGATAGTATTCCTTGCGGCCCTCATGCCACTGCCAAGCTGGGCCATGGAAGACGCTCACCCAATTGCTGGGTGGCTGACGCACACCGTCCACTATGCGACCAGGATGCCAAACATAGTAGTCTTTATACTCCTCCTCACCAGCTGCCGATCGCTTGAACCAATCGCATTCATCACTAGAATGATTTGGCACAAAATCCAATATGATCTTAATATCCAGTTGCTTTGCTTTCTGCAGCAATTTGTCAAAGTCATCCATGGTGCCAAAAATGGGAGCTATTTCAGTAAAGTTTGCTATATCATAGCCAAAATCTGCCATGGGTGAGGTGAAGATGGGTGACAGCCAAGTGGCTGTAATGCCCAGCTCCTTGAGATAGGGCAGCGAATCCGTTATGCCTGTTAATGCGCAGCGAGGTTATATGCGTTTCTCTTTGATATGATGCTTTAGCAAATTTTGTTTTCGCTCACCATTCAAATCTCCGACGCCATCGCCGTTGCTGTCCTTAAATGACCTTGGATAAATTTGATAGAAGGAGCCCGTTTGCCACCACTTTGGCTCGTTATTATGCTCATCGATATCCACAAATTCAGCATGGTAGTTCGGAAAGGGTTGAGTTATCGCCTTCGATATGTATTGTATGAATAACAGTAGCAGCAAAGCTGCTATATTTCTCGCCATGATTACGCAGCGATACCCAAAGCACGTCTTGACGCAACGAAAAATCAAATGCGACTGAGCGTCGCAATGGCAAGAACCGTTACTGGTACACAAAATCTGTTCCCAGGTCTCTTTCGTTCTCACTTTCGTTCTCACAGTCGCTCTCATTCTCCCTCTTTCTCTCTTTCTCTCTCTCTGTGTCTTTTTTGCATGCAAAGATTTGCAAAATTATACAAATACTGTTCCCAGATCTCTTTTGTTCTCCCTCATTCGCTGTGACTAGGCGATCGCATGCAAAGAATTGCTGCTGTGTATGGTTAATCTATTTATAGATCATACAATCTGTGCTCAATAACAGTGCTGGCATTTTAGCATTTAAATAGCTACATTTAGTCAATTGTATAAAATTATGATTTAATAAACTATTTTTTTGCTTTAATGATATACATATATGGTATTTCTATAGTCTATGGCTGCTTAAACTCTATTGGAACTTGTTCTTTTCAACTAATTTAGTTTGTTTTGTGTCTTTTTTGCATTTATTTAAACAAATTGAATGCATAGAAAAAGCTAAACACGCATACTCCATGCGCGAGAGATTTACAATAAGAGAGGCGGATAAAGGAAAAGGCAGAGAAAGAAAGAGAGGGAGAGAGAGAGAGCGATAACTACAAACATGGTGGTCGTGTGTGAAGTACAAGAACAAAATAACTCCCTAAAGGGTAAGTAATAAAAAATATACGCTTACAGATTTAATTGTTGATTTATTTAGAGAGAAGATAAGAGTTTTTTATGAGAAGTGTTTTTTTTTATAAATAACGTTTAATATAGTTTTATACAAATGTATTTATTTATAATGATATAGAAATGGTTGGACTTGTGAATTTTATAAAAAATACAATTCATTTTTTATTAAAATTATGTTCGAAAGCCAAAAAAACATTTACAGGCATATTTGTTTTTTTTATACTTTATTTTATACATACTTTAATTCATATTCTATTGCACTCTGCTTCCTCTATTCTCTTTTGCTTGTTCTCTTTGTCAACCCATCCGTCGTTTGCAGACGAACAGACGGCGTGCATAAAGCATAAAACACTCTAAAATACCCTATAGTTAAACTATTTAGGAGAACTTCTCGCGTTATAAAGGTAAATATTAAATATTATCTCGAAATAATTTATACTGTATTAAATGAAAATTATTTACAGGGTATTAACTAGCACAGTGATCAATGTATAATAATATATTTTGACCAGAGTATGAGTCACCAAAGAATTGCTGATAAGCCCCAACAATTGCATTTTAAAGTCCACTAAATGAAATAAATTGCGAAGTGGATTAAAGCATTTTATATTTATTGTATTGAATGCTGTTAAATTTTGAATTTGCATTTAAACTGTGGTCGTGGAACGCAAGACAATGGACTCGTGAGGCATCAGAGTCACACTGCTGGCCGAGACCTGATCGCCCAACTTCCTGATGGATCTATCAGTGACCAGGGCGTACTGGAAGGTGGCGGGCAAGCCGCGGAAGACCTCATTCAGATTGACATTTTCGATCGAATCGAAGATGTTGAATAGGGAAATGTACACGTGCGAGCCACCCAGATGACTGTTGAGGAGATTGCAATAAAATAGGAATCAATTTGTGGGTGTGATATATGAAGACTTACCGCTGAACGGCCAGAACATAGTTGCTCACGGCCGTGACCTCTGTCTCGCCCTCCTGAATGGATGGCTCTTGGCGCAGTTGCTGCAATCGCTTGAATACATTCAAATGGCTGAGGGCAGTGCCGCGCTCTTTCTGTACATTGCGAATGGCATAGTCCTGGGCAACTGGGAGCCAAGTGCTGCTGCCTGTGGTGAAGCCAGCGAATTTGCCATCGGTCCAGTGCATCGGTGTTCTGGCTGGATCACGTGACATGGCCATGTAGTTCTCTTCGTAGCCATTGCAGGCCTGCGGATCAACGGTGTCCTCCCAGGAGATGTAAGCATCCAGCATGCCTAACTCCTCACCCTGGTAGGTGATACTGCAGCCGGGCAGGGTGAGCAGCAGAATGTTGAACAGATCAACGCGCTCGGCACCGAAACGGGAGCCCACACGGTTCTTATCGTGATTGCCAATCTGTATCGGGCGTATCGATAATCGATTATGTTCGAGTCATTAGTCACGTGGACATCTCATTGTGTATACGCTGTTATTATATCGCACTTACCACCCAGTTGGCGCTCTTGCCACTTGGCATTAGCGATAGCCAATTATTGATCAGGTACTCATAGTGACCCGCATCGGAATTGTAGTGCAGATTGCTTATCAGCTGGAAATTGAAGGGTATCTGTGCGCCATCGGCCGTCTCATTGCCATAGTAGTGCATCACAATCTCAATGGGTGACCAGGTCTCCACCATGAGTATGCTATAAACAAAAATAGATCAAATGAATATCAAATTTTTTAGATTTATTTCTTATCGATAGGTACCGTTCATCGCCGCCATTGTCCTTTTGGAACTGTTCCAAGATTTCACGCCACTCGTACACCAGATGCGGTGTCTCTGGCTGATCGACTGTGTAGATCTTATGCGTGTAGCCGTACTCATCAGGATCATTGGTCCAGTCGTTGCGAGGTTCATCAGGATAGTTGCCATTTTCATCGGCTTCAACTTCGAAAGCATGATAGATGGCATCCACACGGAAGCCATCGACACCCTTTTCCAACCAGAAGCGCAACACATTGTTCATTTCCTCGCGCACCACGGGATTACGGAAGTTGAAATCCGGTTGCTTCTTATGGAACTGATGCAGATAGTACTCTTGGCGACCCTCATGCCACTCCCAGGCGGAACCACGGAACACGCTCACCCAGTTGGTGGGTGGTCTACGGACACCGTTCTCAACAAATCCAGGATGCCAGATATAGTAGTCCTTGTACTTCTCCTCACCGGCAGCAGAGCGTATGAACCAATCACACTCATCACTGGAGTGATTGGGTACAAAGTCCAGAATAATTTTCACGCCCAGCTGTTTCGCGCGAGCGACCATATTCTCGAAATCCCGCATGTCACCGAACATCGGATCGACATCCTTAAAGTCTGATATATCGTATCCAAAATCAGCCATGGGGGAACGCAGGAACGGTGACAACCACGTAGCTGTCACACCGATCTCCTTCAAGTATTCCAATTTCTCGGTAACGCCATTCAGATCACCAATACCATCACCATCGCTATCCTTGAAGGAGCGCGGATAGATCTGATAGAAGGAGGCGGTTTGCCACCAGGGCGCGGCCGCGTCGGCAGCCAAAAGGCCACAGCCAATTAGTAAGACAATACGAGACCAACTGGGCATGATTAACTAAAGGAGAACAGAGGGCCATCGACGCCTTATATGCCTTTGGCACCCATCGATAATCCATACTGCGGCAGTCGGCATTGTAAAACATTCGGTATTATTGCTTATCGTTGTTATTCTATACGATTGATTATCGATTATAATTTATTAAACAATTAAATTGATTGAAAATGATAAGCATAGAGCCAAAGAACTTTGATAGCCAATTAAAATATTATTTCGGTATAGTTTGGAATTCTAACCTGAAGTTTGGAAAGAATAACTTAATTTATTGTTGTATCTAATGCGTTACTAAAATAGAACTTAGGGTTGCTATAGAAATATTTAAAAATTTATATAAATAAATATAATCATAATATAAATTTTATTTTCCTATAAATATTGTTTTTGGTAGAATTTGTAGTTAATAATCTACTAAAGGGTTAAATATCTTTTGAATTAGTTATAATAATATTCCATATATCCATACTTTCACTGTATGTTAATAAAAGTTTTAAGTAAATTCTCATAAATTCCTGTTAAGGTCTTCAAATCATTCTCTACCAAAGGTTTATACATATATTACTCAATCTTTTAATGTTAATTAGTAAAGCCACATTTATAAACTGTTATTACAAATGCTTGAATACCCCCTGCAAAAAAAAAAAAACAATACCATCCATAAATAATGGTTTCTGAAATAGAAACAGCTGGTAACTGCGCGATTTCTGATAAGATAACGGTGTGGTCATAATTTTTATGCAACTACGAAATGAATTTACCGATAATCTGTCGCATGATCTCCAATCGTGAAGCCAAAAAGTGCGACAAGTACCGCCCATAAATACATGATTTCCCACTGGTTTAGCGTGTCCACGCTTCAGTCATAAAAAAAACATTCAGACTTATACAATATGTGTGTGTATACTACAGCGAAACAGATCTAATCTATGGACAATAGTAGCTATATTACGGCATTATCTCGACCTTAACTTATCGCCAATTGGGTAGGCATGAAGTGCATAAATAGAGGCACCAAATAATCCATGCACGCAATCGTATTCGAACCATGTTGGCCAAAACTCTGGTGCTCTCACTGGGCCTTTTGGCACTAGCACTACCCGCAGCCCTTGCCGAGGTCGGCTGGTGGCGTACGGCACAGTTCTATCAGATCTATCCACGATCCTTTAAGGACAGTAATGGCGATGGTGTTGGCGACCTTAATGGTGAGTGAGAACAACAGAGTCAAAAGATCTAAGCTGATTTGGTAAAGAGATAAAGTTATCGATTTCTTTATATATACATACAAGTATATAAAGAATGTACTCCAGTTAAAAGACTGAATAAATTTAGCTAATTGTGAGATAACATTTAGTTAGTGTGTGGGAAAATTTCCGCAAAACATTTCAATAGAACATAAAAAATTTTACTACGACTACTGTTTTTTTATAGTTCAAGTTATAAAGATATATGATACGACAATAGCTATTTTTTTAATCTTTTAAAGGCGTTACACAACAATTGGCCTATCTGAAAGAGATTGGCATCACAGCGACTTGGCTATCGCCGATATTCACGTCACCTATGGCGGACTTTGGCTATGATGTGGCCAACTTTTATGAAATCGATCCGCTTTTTGGCACCATGGAGGATTTCGACAAGCTATTGGAGCGCGCCAAGCAACTGGACATCAAAATTATCTTGGACTTTGTACCCAATCACTCCAGTGATGAGTGCGATTGGTTTATACGCTCCGCAGCAGGTGAGGCCGAGTACAAAGACTTCTATGTGTGGCACACCGGCAAGGTAGTGAATGGCATTAGACAGCCACCAAACAATTGGATTAGCGTGTTCCGTGGCTCTCAGTGGACCTGGCATGAGGGTAGACAGGCGTACTATTTGCATCAGTTCCATGCCAAACAGCCGGATCTGAATTACCGCAATCCCAAGGTGGTAGAGGCCATGAAGGATGTGCTGCGCTTCTGGCTGCGCAAGGGCGTCTATGGTTTCCGCATTGATGCGGTGCCTCATGTGTTCGAGATCGCCGCCGATTCCAATGGTAATTGGCCCGATGAGCCACGCAACGAGTACGTCACTGATCCAGAGGATTATGCCTATTTGAATCACATTTATACCACCAATCAACCCGAGACAATCGATCTGGTGTATCAGTTCCGTGATGTTATTACCGATATCGATAAGGAGCTCGGTGGTGATGATCGCGTGCTGCTGACTGAAGCTTATGCGCCACTCGAAGTCCTGATGCAATACTATGGCAACAGTACACACAATGGCTCTCAGATTCCGTTCAATTTTGAACTGTTAGCCAACGTGAACTTCAATTCGGATGCCTATCATTACTCGGAGCTGCTGCATAATTGGCTGAACAACATGCCAGCGGGTCAGGTGGCCAATTGGGTGTTGGGCAATCATGACTCCAGCCGCATTGGCTCTCGGTTGGGCGCTGATCGCATCGATGCCACCAATATGTTGCTACTGACGCTGCCCGGCATCAGTGTTAACTATCAGGGTGAGGAAATCGGCATGACCGACGTCTTCATCAGCTGGGCTGACACCG
Organism: Sphaerogastrella javana; assembly: GCA_037040025.1. Lineage (NCBI taxonomy): Eukaryota > Metazoa > Arthropoda > Insecta > Diptera > Drosophilidae > Sphaerogastrella > Sphaerogastrella javana. The sequence goes on along the minus strand of JBANCZ010000773.1, from coordinate 9,539 downwards.
TCGATCCACAGGCTTGCCAATCAAATGAGCAGGAATTCGAGCGTCTTACTCGCGACCCTGTCCGCACACCATTCCAATGGAGTGATGAGACGCAGGCTGGTTTCACCGATGGCTCCAGCACCTGGCTTCCCCTTGCCTCTGACTACAAGCTGGTCAACGTAAAGCGAGAACGTGCCATTCCCTTAAGTCATCTGAATGTCTACAAGCAGCTGCGAGCTTTACGGGATGAGCCCACGCTGAAGCAAGGCGATGTCACCATCAATGCCCTTGGACCCAATGTACTGGCCTTCAAGCGGTTCGTACCAGTTTAACCGTTTGCTCAAACTTAAGCTAATAATCGTTTATTCACAGCTCCCTCTCCGGCCACAAGTCGTACATAACTGTTTGGAACATCAACGACGACGTTGAGTCGGTTAATCTGGACTCGGTCTTCACCGAGCTCACCTCCCAGCTCCGCTACGTCGTGGTGAATGACAAGAGTGCACGGCGCAAGAAGTAAGTCGCATTTCAAATATATTAAATAAGCTTAAGCTGCTTAGTCTAGCGATTAAATGCTAAGTTCTCAAATATTGGATAAACATAGACAAGCTGGTAGAAACTCTTGCTATACAAAATACTTAAAAGTCATTTGGTTTATAAGTACTAATTTCTGTACCGTAATTTAAGCTAATATTCAGTCGTTTAACTAAATTTTATGAAGTTTTATTTATTATTGGAAAATATGTTTATAATCATTAATTTTTCTTTTGCTTTTAGTGACTTGACCTATGCCAATTCAGTGCTCTTGATGCCGAAGGAAGCCATCGTTCTAAGCACACTTTAAATTTAAATTTAAATTTTAATATTATATAAATAAAGAAATACCTCACTTCTAAAAAACTATTTTGGTTTTAGATTGTTTTAATTAAAATGGAATAATTCCTTAACCAATTATTAAATTATGTGTGAGCGAAATCAACTCTCTGAAACGTAGTATGGTAACCCTAAAAGAAAATGCTATCTCTCTATTCGAACAAAGGGAGAACAATCTGAAAAGAAAATGGGTTTTAGTTTTCCTATTATTCAACTATATATTTATTTATATTTAACTTATATTTAATTAATCTGTAGATTGATCTGTAGTAAATATAAACTTTGAAATTCTCAAAAAATTTGTTTCATTGTGTTCGATTTTATATAAAATCTTATTTTTGTTTGCTTATACAAACTTTATGAATGATAATAGCCACAATAACTCGTAAAAAATGAGCAAGGCATTACTGAACAATCTAAAATAATCTTAAATGTTATACATCATTTTATTTAGAATATATTGAAGTTTTTACAATTCATCGCGGTAATTACCACTCAGAGTCACTTTAAACTTGGCATATGTGTATATAACGCACGGGTATATAACATATAGTTCGTTTCATTTAATCTTTATGATTGACTTGACCATAAAACGCACTGATTAGACGACGAAATGGTGAAAACCAGATGACTCAAGCTCTCCAGCGTAGTACTATAGCCTCATAGGGCATCAGCACTAGAAATTCACTCAAATCGATTTTATCGCTGTAATTAAATTGAACGAAAACTTTAGTTTGAGTTATTTTTTTTTTTTGACTCATTTAACGATGTTTCTTACCCAATTCTGTGGGTGGAGTAGGCGGTAACCAGAACATATTCATAGACCTTATTCGAGAGCCCGATTATGCGTTCAATTTTATTGCCAACGTTGACGAGTATGCGGTATTCCTCAGAGCGTTGATTGGTACTAAGGATACAGATAGAATATTAGGTAGTAATGGTACTCATATTAGAATTTTCAATATATTTAATCTTACCGCACAATCTGCAGCACCTGCTCCGTCACAGCCTCGTAAGAGAAACCGCCGGGCTGCTTGAAGGCCAAGAAAGCGGCACTGCTCTTGAGCTGCTGTAAACCCTTGAATATTTGCAGTGAGGAGCGTGCGACACCGCGCTCGGTGCGCACATTAAACCGTACATAGTCGGGACCAATGGGTAACCAGGTGCTGTCGCCCGTGGAGAAGTCAGCATTTTTGGTGGGCGCCCATTGCATGGGGGTACGCTCGCCATCACGAATATCACATGAGATTTCATTGCACTCGGTCTCCACATTGGACATGCCAATCTCCTCGCCATAGTAGGTAACCGATGCACCAGGCAGCGTATTCACAATCACATTGAGTAGATCCACTTTGTGTGCACCCATGCGATCCGACACTCGCAGATTGTCGTGGTTGTCCACAACCCAATTGGCTGTCTGATGGTTCTTCCACATAGTGTCCATCCAGTAGTTGATATTGCCTACTATATCTCTCGCTGTGGAGTAGCCACTGAGATACATGAGTTGGAAGTTCATGGGCAGCTGGGAGCCCAGACGTGTACCATTGCCAAAGTAGGCGCTGAGCGTCTCCACAGAACTATACGCCTCGGCCAAAATAACTCTGCTATCACCGCCATGCTCGGCCTGATATTTAATGAGGTACTCCCGCCATTCATACATTAGATCCACTGTCGCGGGCTGATCCTTGGTGTAGATATGATCGTGATAGTCATAGGATTCAGGATCATTGTTCCAGCCACTGAGCGGCTCATCTGGATAGCTGCCATTCGCATGACGGTACTCGAAAATGTGTGGCACTGCATCAATACGAAAACCATCAACGCCGCGATCTAGCCAGAATCCCAGCACATCCAGCATATGTTCACGAACCATGGGATTGCTGAAATTCAGATCCGGCTGCTTATCCAGAAACTGATGCAGATAGTACTGTTGTCGCGTCTCGTGCCAGGTCCACTGGGATCCACCAAATACACTCATCCAATTACTTGGAGGTTCACGTGCACCCGTCTGGGCATTCACCTTGCCATCGTGCCACACATAGAAGTCATCGTAGCCGTCCTGTCGATTAATCGATTTCTTAAACCACTCACATTCATCGCTTGAATGATTGGGCACAAAGTCCAGTATAATCTTCAGGCCCAACGATTTAGCCTGCACGATCATTTCATCGAAATCATCCATAGTGCCAAATATCTTATCGACCTCCGTAAAATTCGATATATCATAGCCAAAATCCGCCATAGGTGAACTAAATATAGGCGACAGCCATGTCGCAGTAATGCCAATTTCCTTCAAATACGACAAACGCTGTGTAATACCCTTCAGATCGCCAATACCATCGCCATTGCTGTCCTGAAAGGAGCGCGGATAGATCTGATACAGGGACGCATTCTCCCACCAATCGATATCAGCCGCTGAGACTGCCGCAGACCCCAAGACGATGGCCAGCACTCCGAGTAGTAATCTCGTCAACATGTCGCTTGCGTTTGATTCAACTTGAAAATTAATTTGCTAATCACAATTGGCGCTGCCATGTTTACCAATATGATACCAATTTAGCCGATAACGCCAATTCAAAAGCAACACCAAAAGCCAACGGCAAAACTCAACGACAAATGCACGGCCGGAGTATTTCTGTCGTAGCGGCTATGGGCACGACGTACGCGTAATCTGGCACTTTTATGGCATTCTTGTTAGATTACATAAGTTGCGTTTGTGCTTATGTCTCATACCCTGTATTCACGTGAACTGACGGGACTTTTGAAAGCCTAGGTAAGAAGATGAAGACGTCGCCGAGGTAAGACGACGTCGGCGACGACACGCCCCATTTAAACCATGCGACGCTCAAACGAAGACTAACTTACAAAACCCAAAATAAAGAAGAACGCTCGCATCTTCAATGAGAAAGGGAGAGTAAAGAAGAGGATAAAAGAAGAGAGCCGATCGCACAGCCGAGAGAGAATTTTATGTGTGTATACATGTATGTGTTATTGCGGGAATGTAAAATATTACACTGCACAAAATAATTTAATTTTAATTTAAAAGAAAATGATTTAATGTTTTATCGACCATTAAACATTTTCAATAATAATAATTCATAATTTACAATTAATATATATTATTATTATTATACATTATATTAGATTATTTATTATTTATTATTATACATTATTAACTTTATTATATACCAAATATTAATGAAATTATATTATATTATTTTACTATCTTTATCGAGTCTATAAACTGTTTACAGAGTATTCAATGGTCAACACCTTGTCAGTTTAGTGTGCCGTTATTGTGCCTGTCGATACACTGGACGACAGTTGGTTTCCCCATTGGCATCGCCAAAATCTGTCATAAAATTGTTTTATGTGACCCAAGCATAACATTTAGATACCCGGCGGCTTTGACTTTTAGTATAAAACGACGGCAGGTCAATAAGTTTGTGGAATAATAAGAAGAAATATACATACACATATTTATATTTAAAAAAAAGAAGATTTAAACACACATAGTAAAAACGGAAGAAAAACGAATACAGAATTAAATGACATTTTTATAATTGAAGCAGAACTTAAAATTAAGTTTTCAATTTATATTTAGACCATTTTAACTAAGAATCAATTTAGTAAGCTTATCCCTAGAATTTATTAATGACATTATTCGGGGGGCTTTTTTTGCAAGTTTCCATCAAATTGACCTCGGACGCTGTATGACTGCCGCTAACACGTAAAGAACCACGGACGCAATAAAAAGCCCGAGGCACAAAGTTCATGTACGTGTCCTTCTGGCGACTTGACAGCTGTCAACTGTGACCATCCGACCGACCAACCGACCTTCTCAGAGTTGGCATTTTAAAAAATGTTCGCATTTATTTTGACAAATTCTTTGCCAGCCCTTGGTCATTAATAATTTGATGTGCTTTTAAATAAATTACATTGCTTTAAACTTATACTTAGTTAATTAATGGCTAAACCGGATATCCATGCACCCAAAACACCCCATGCTGCCAAACATCCGGAAACCACGTGCCCTTATCAAAAATTAACCACCCACATCTTCTACTACAGACGAGCATTTCATTTTTGATAACAACATTCGGTCAACCGCAGAGAAAATGCATTTCATTTGCATCTCATCTATTAGTCAGGAGGTAGTCCCTGGTTACTGGCTGCATAGAATCTCCTGATTCAAAAGACTGTCTAATCTACCCTATGGTGTGCTGTGGTTGCATTTGTTCTATATTATTTTATTTTCATTTAAATAACCACACACCCCGAGTATACTAAACTAAAGATAACATATGGTTTTAAATATTTAACAAAATTTAAATAGCAAAAAACAGCTGAAGGATTCTCATTAAATCAACAGATTTTTTTTTCGGTGTAGCATAGCAATTTTGTTTCTTTTTGTTATTTGATTCGCTTCTGTTGTGGATTTGTGCTTGGCCTTGAATCAGCTACGAAATGAGAAAAAATAGTGTAAAGCGTATGATCAAATGTGCGATTTTGCCTATTCCGTTATTCCTGTCTCTTGTTTTTCTCATATTTGTTCATTTTTGTTGTTCTGTGTTTTTCATTTTCTTGTATTCCATGTAACATAAAAAATACGCTTTGTATACATGTATGCACCAAGGTATTGCAGTTATGCATGTATGTGTGGACGTCTTTACGAACATACACACATACATCTGCAGGTTGGGCTGTCTCTTACGCACTCACGCGAAGTAATATGCAAAGCACGATAACAGATTGCAATGCAACTATGCTTGAGTTGTATTATGCTTATTTATCGATTTAGAGTTACACAATATCGATATAAGTACCATGTGCGCATTTTGAGTAAGTTTTTAAATGAATTGACATTTGCATATAATATTTAACAGTGTAAAATATATAGAACTTATTAATACTTCAATAAGTTCTTAAATAATTGAACATTTATATGCAAATCAAATTTAACAGAATTAAATATAAATCGAAATTATTATTAACATAGAAATGATTATTATCTAAAGCACGGAATATCCCCAAACACACCTGTGAATCATTATTGTTATTATTATTTAAAACCTTTCATGCTATAATTTGTATTTAATTTCGTTTCAATAATAATGTGAAATTTTTATGGCTTATCTGAAAATTGCGAATACCAAAATCTGTATTCTAAAATGTGAATACTGAATACTCATTATGAGCAGCGAATGCCTAACATCAACTCGATTGGCCAGATCTTAGGGGGCTGGTGACATGCCTATTGTATATGTATATATGATATTGTTTGTTGTTTTGAAACGGAAACGGGTTTTGGGACAATTGAACCCGTTTGGATGGCGCTGTTGTTGATGTTGATGCACTTTTGTATTCGCATTAATTTGGAACATTATAACCGTACTGCTACGTTCTCCGTTTCTTTGGCTGTTTCTAGGCAAGTGTGTTTGTTATTTTTTTGCAGGCTAAACCCATAACTCAGAAGAGTAACTGCACGATGTGATCAACCCATAAACTGGACACTGAACAATTTATAACACCACAGCGGATGCGTTCAACTTTGTATAAAAGGCAGCGCCTGGCCAGAGTGGGGCATCAGTCAAACGTTCGTTCTTTGCGTACTACAACTGCCATAACAACCCAAATCAAGATGTTCAAAGCTGTAAGTACATCAGTTGATATGGGCTGGAATTGACTGACTGGCTTGAAATCTAATATGATCTTCTCTTGCAGCTGATGATCTGTGCTTTCTTCGCCCTGGCTACGGCTGCAGTGCACCACCCACACCCACATCCGGTGCCACATCCAGTGCCACACCCAGTGCCAGATCATCATGGCCATGGTGTTCGCTCGGAGGATGTGCACGCTGATGTTCTGAGCCGCAAGGATGATGTTCGTCCCGATGGTTTTGATACCAAGTGGGAGACCAGCAACCACATCACCGAGGACCGCAGCGGTGATGAGCACGGCAACATCCATGGCAGCTTCGGCTGGATCTCGCCCGAGGGTGAGCACATTGACATCACCTATGTGGCCAACGAACATGGCTACCAGCCATCTGGTGCCGCTGTTCCAGCTGTGCCTGATCATGTCGCCCGCAGCCTTGCATGGAACGCGGCGCATTCCCATGACGATCACCATACAGGCAGCCATGGTCACCATCACTAAGATAATGGGTCAATACATTATGACCGTCGTCATAATTCGACTTGGAAAGCACCCTGGACTAATCTCAGATATCTATCTACCTATAATCTCTAAGTACTCCACACCTCAAGAATGTCCTCTCCATGAGTATATTAAATACCTTTATGCAACGAATCAGCCCAAGAATTTTTATTTATAGAGCGATACTAGCGTTACTAGGGGGTAAAATTAAATTTATAAGGCGTTTATTAGCAGGGATTACACATGGATTATACTAATAAAAATTTCTCTGGAAATTTACATTTACAAAAATATAGCGCCGTCCTATCTTATCTTATAGTCTTTGATTTGGCTATATCAAGTATATAAATACAAACTCGCAAAAACTACGAGTATTTTTGTTTATAGTAAATGAGTGAATTAATTTATAGATGCTTCATTTTTAATAGATGTTATTTTTAGGATCTTATCAATATAAAATATGTTGCACCTCAAGTAGTTTATGCGCATATAGCGGTATGTATGTGGGACAATATGCTGATTTATTTTAATGGTACCACTAGCCATATCTTATCTAAGCACGAGTCTTGAATGGGAATTAAACGATCTAACATAATAATTCATGTTAAACGATTTCGAAACCCCTTGAAACACATTATATTAATTATGATAATGAAATTATTATAACAGTGCACTTCAATCTAAACATATGACGTTTTTAACTCTATACTCTATAAAAATTGTAAAATATTAGTGAACTATCTTTTCGTTCTTAGGTTGTCTTACTCGTCGTGTGCAGACCAATAAGAACATGTGATATATGATGATGATATCGATACTCTAAAAGGACAACAATGTATATTAATAATCTAGTAATAATTATAAATAATTACGAAATTAATATCTTACAAAACTTTCTCATAAGTTTTAATGACTTCGTTTGTATAAATATAGAAACATCCTCCAATATTATCTGACTGGCTTCCCACCTTTGCGATGAGACGATTATACAGAAATGTCATTTTAGATCGCTTGGCATCAGAGATCTCGGACATTGTAATTTACAGGCTGTCGCTGTTTAATAATTAGTATAAGGGTAAATAATTGTTAAATAAATATTTCATTTATAAATGTATAGAAAATTCATTCAAAATAGTTATCCTTTCAAGAGCCACATAAGAAAAGCCGATGTTCTGATTAATAATATCTCGAAAGTCCTTGAGGAGCGAAAATTTAATGAATGCCTAATTAGATTCCAGGAAATTGCCCATAGTTGATCAGCAGTGGGATCATTATCCAGCCAGGGCTATGTTACTTAGCCTATGGCAGATAATACTATTATATTTATGATTCAATAAAAGACTTCTAAATACTCACTTCAAGGTAATTGCTCTTTAATATTAACACAGGATTTGGGGCCTGTGTTCCACTTTCCCGGTGTGGCTCTACTGATGTCCACTCTTTGAATGAGTAGCTTAAATAAATGCACAGGAAGACCGCGTCGTTTTTGGTTGTCCGCTTTGATTCTATGTTTGTCTCTGCTTTGCATACAAAAACAAGGGACAGAGTAAACTCTATGCGCAAATGTGCAGTGTTGACAATGATTTTGCTTGTCTTCCTATTCTTCCGTTATTCTTAGTGTTGACATGCTTGTTTACTTGGTGGCTTCCTAATGGGAAGAGAGATAGAGAGAATGCGTGTGTGTGAGAGAAGAGAGAGATAGATTGAGAGGGAGTACTACACGTCAGCTATGCAAGCAAGCAATAAAAGCATATGTGTGTGTGTGAGTGTATCTCTCTCTCTCTCTGGGTACTTATACGTATGCATAAAATGTACGAAATAAAGTGCAATGCGCGATAACAGATCATAATGCAACCATGCGTTATTTCAACGGAGCTCATTTTATCGAATTAGAATTATGGGATATCGATAAAATATCAAACAAATAAGCAATTGAAAACATTTCCTTATTATTTTAAACTTAAACCTAAAGTTATTGTTCTATATATTCGATATCCTGTACTTGACTTTACCAAGGTTACCCAAAACCCTGGTATTAACTAAGTAACTATGTGATTTTAACAAAAACAATGTGTTCACTTTTGCTGCTATCGCATAAAGAGCCCCTTCTAGAGTTAAGTATTTTGCGTGTTCTTTGTCATATCAGATGATAATTGCCCACTGACTAATGCGCTATGCACTTCAATTACAGCAGCAATTGCAAAATAAACAACAAACTTGTACAATTTTCAACTATACGTAACATGAAAATGTTAGGAGTACAAAGAGCGCGTTATCTGATTTCCCAGAGTTGAGTGGAGATACAATGACAATTGCGCTGGGGTATTATTTTTTTAGATCAAGCTGTTTGTATTGCAATTGAAAAACACAGTCCAGGTGATAGATATAGGTATATAGCTCTATCGTTAACCATAAAAGTCAGTGCATAATTCAAAACCTGAACAAAATCAAACAAAATGCGCGCGGTGTTGGTCGTGGGCATCCTTTCAGCGGTGCTGGGATTTGTCAGCACCACTGAGTGGTGGGAG
>JBANCZ010000772.1:0-29241 GCA_037040025.1 Sphaerogastrella javana | reverse complement strand
GAAAAACGAAAATGATGTTGAATCTGATGTTGAAAATTCATTCACAGCAAAAATCGTTAACGAGGGACTCGTGTTAGGAAAAAAATAAGGAAACTATTTTCAAGTAATACAAATAAATATAATTATTTTTATGTTTTAAATGATTTAAATGATATTTTTATATTTCATTAAGTGTTTTAAAAAAAAGTTTGCTTAGTTATGTTCTTTTTATATGATTTTTCTATATAAAAATAATTTTTGCGAACTACACGTTTTTGTCAGGAACGCATCTACCATGTAAAACGAGGTGTATACATAATTAGCTATCCCGTTGTACACTACTGACTACTTTAATGTACTAATTAAGGAACAAATCCTATTGAAATCTTTTTTTTAGAAACGACGAAAATGTCGAGACCGCACTTAAAAGTACCAGAAGTCTTGCTCCAAACAATCGACACCAACAACATTCAGAGCAAGTACAACCAAATGATCAAAATGCGTATGTAACGGACACTCCAAAGTTAAAAAGTCAGGATATTCTGCGGTTTCAGTCCCAACCTCCGTCGAAGCCATCACCAACTATTGTACCAGCAGCTCTACAAGCGCTCTTTTTAAAAAATATACGCTCAGAAGCACCAGGGACGAAAATAGATGTAGGCCTTGACACTGGTTCTGGAGCGGGTACGGGTACGCCTGAGGCCGAGGTAACAGGCAATCAAAAGTATCCTCAAAAAAATGCACTACAGAGATCAGCAACGTTGCCTGCAAAACATGGTCGATTAGGAGTACGCAGTCGTGTTACTTTTAAAGTTCCATCGACTGCAACTCAAACACCCGGTACTGTCCTTGCTAGGAGTACTAATAGTAACATTGCAAACAACGAACGCGTTCAAGAAACAGCAGCATTCACAAAGGAACCAAACCACAAAATGACCTCCGAGGACTTATTGCAACCAGGACATGTGGTGAAGGAGCGGTGGAAGGTATGTATATATATTATTATTATTGCTATATATATATGTATATATGTTATATATATATGAATATATATTGTTTGACAGGTTGTTCGAAAAATTGGAGGCGGTGGATTTGGTGAAATTTATGAGGGTCAAGATTTAATAACAAGAGAACAAGTGGCCCTTAAAGTGGAATCTGCACGTCAGCCAAAACAGGTGCTCAAAATGGAAGTAGCTGTCCTAAAGAAACTTCAAGGCAAGGAACATGTATGCCGATTCATCGGGTGTGGCCGAAACGATCGTTTCAATTATGTTGTTATGCAACTGCAAGGAAAAAATTTAGCTGAGCTTCGGAGAGCGCAGCCACGAGGAGCATTCTCTCTAAGTACTACGCTCAGATTGGGCTTACAAATTCTTAAAGCAATTGAGTCTATACATTCTGTTGGATTTCTTCATCGCGATATTAAGCCGGTAAGAATAAAAATTTCGCATATATTACACATTATATTCCACTTGCTTATAGTAGACATTACTTTATGATAATTCAATTTAAACCATCGCAGCTGTTTGCTGGTTGAATTAGATTTAGCGATGTGAAGACTTGAAAAACATCGTATGCAGCGATCGTGAGCGTTTCGTGTTCAAATCTGAAATGTCGATACTTTTGCCAAGATATCGGTGCAATACAACAATCTCAAATTAATTGTTTTACTTACAAGGCTTCAACTTCCAACAATATAAAATGTTGATAATTCATCTAAATATATTAACAACAGTCTCCCATATTCACTTTATTAATTTATTTTTATAATTATACACCCAACGTTAAACAGTGGTGAAGTTCCGGTCTCTCTAAAACCGTAAACCAATATGCACATATTATTTTAAAATCGTGGAAGGGAAAATTCTTAAATAAATTTCATCTGCCTGAACAATATATGCTTACATTAAACAATATATTATACATGCTTAAATATTTCATGTGTTTTAATTACACATGTAGATAAAATATGTATTAATTTGTTTCCTCTTTTATAAATCTTGAAAAAGGCAAACTGAAATTTTATTTTGTATTGTCCGTTTCAGAGCAACTTCTCCGTTGGCCGTTTACCATATAATTGCCGTAGGGTTTACATGCTTGATTTTGGATTGGCTCGTCAATACACCACGGGAACTGGGGAGGTACGTTGTCCTCGAGCAGCGGCCGGATTTCGAGGTACAGTGCGTTATGCCTCAATAAATGCACATCGTAACCGGGAAATGGGTCGTCATGATGATCTGTGGTCTTTGTTTTACATGCTTGTGGAGTTTGTAAATGGTCAGTTGCCATGGCGAAAAATAAAAGACAAGGAACAAGTTGGATTAACCAAAGAAAAATACGACCATCGCATCCTACTGAAGCACTTACCATCAGATCTCAAACAATTTTTAGAGCACATACAATCGCTTACCTACGCTGACAAGCCAGACTATGCGGTAAACCCAATTATATATTACTTACACCCAATCAACACGCTCAAAAAATTACCTATTTACCATTAGATGCTAATCGCCCTTTTTGAACGCTGTATGAAAAGGCGTGGTGTTAAAGAAGCAGATCCATATGATTGGGAAAAATCCGACGCAGCTACGGTTAGTAATTTCAATGCCCCGACGAACGCGCCAGCTACTCCAGTAAAAAATGAATATATACATGGTAATGTGACCCAAACGACAGTAGCCGCCTCGAACGCCAGCGGCATGGAATATGTGAGTAAATAAATTGATTATCGATAAAAAAAAAAAAAAAAAAAAAACATTTATATAAATATGTATATGAGCTAAGACTCCGTACTATTGTTTAGCTAATGTTGAACAGAAACGGGTTGGCGTTGTACTAAGATTGTTTACATGCTTTAAATATGCCGTTAACCGGAATAAAGTATAAAGTTCAGGCGTATCAATTCACTTAATTTCCATTAAATATAATTTATATTCTAATTCATTGATATAGATACGGAAGCGCAATGATGTCGATACGGCTCAGATGGCGTCTACAGAACCTTTGCATATAAAGGAGAAGGTACTGCAATGTTCATATTTCAAATCATTCAATATGCATGGTAAACACTAGAAGACTACAATATGTCTTTAATAACATTTAAAAAACTATTTGAAATTAATGTTGTCGTACCCTTAAAAATAATTATGTATGTATTTTCAATTCCTTTTCCATAGGTTGATAAAAATTGTAATGCAACTTTGGCACCTCAAACTACTCCGGAATGTATTTTACAAAACGTTAATTCTGGAAATACACCCACGATTCCAAAACAGCCACAGCAACATCATCAGTTAGTCTTAGTCGCTAATACTTCAGTAGCGAAACCGAATCTTCCCAGTGCGTTGGTAAAATCTTCAACAACAGCAATTGGGGTCCAGGAAGCTGTGTCTGCTTCTGCTTCAATTGGAGGTGGTAAAGCTAATTTACATTTGAAGTCCATGCATGGCGGAATTCACGGAAAACAACAGAGATGCCAGAGCCAAGGTCAGAACGTGGGCCATGTTCAGCAAGTATCGCGTTCATATTCGACCATAAACCAAAACAATTCTGCACCTGTCTACGTAAGATCCTGAAACTTTAATATTTTTTGTTTTAGTTATGAAAATTACTTAAGATGATCTTTTGTTATAGTATCCGGAGGAAAAACCTATCACTAGTCATCGCCCAGCATTACCACAAAAAATACCAACAGGTGACTACGATGAAAAGGACGCAATTGTTATTGCAAATGATCTAAAACCTCAAAAAAGTATTGATGAGAATGTTGGATATATAGGCCATAATAGATTATGTGGAGAACAACAACAGAAGATAAAAAACAAAAATATCAATATCGATGGAACTACTGAAATCGCTTCAAATCAACTATATCAACAAGTTGCATCTTTGGCAACGATTGCATCAACTGAGAAGGGACAAAACAATAGGAGATCGTCGAGTAGCATCAATTTTGGTGAACAGAACTCAACGTATGGGCGTCTGCGTGTTCTACCTGCGCCCACCACCCACAGTGCTCAAACAGGTCAGATTTATTTATGCTCCGAACTATCCTCTTCACATGAGCAAGAGAATCATGACATTGACGCTGGGGTAAGCGGAAACAGTAGCGCAATGCCCAAACCACTTAACTCTGAACGTGATCACAATATTGGAGAATCAGCAGCAGCTGCGGTTCCACCAAATCGTCGTTCCGCCACAATGACCAACCTGCGTCCTTCCACTTTCGCAGACCGAGGAACGGCAGCCAGCTCAAGTGGAACAGTTGCTGATTCTATACAACGTATCTGTAGTGGAGCACAGAGTCATTTTATTGGGATAAATATAGCCAAAAGCAGTATTGCTGGCGATAATTCGGTTACACAATTCGCATTGATCGATGATGAGAACGTATCAGCACTACAACAAGTAACAAAAGGAGGCGGAGCCCTCACATTGGCTTCACAGTGGAAAAGTCAGTTTGACGACTCAGAAGACACCACGGATAATGAATGGAAGCAAGAAGCACAGGTAGACAAAAAAAAAAAAACGATGACTATCAAAAGTTTTAAAATTAAAAACATGTATTTTGTTGCCACCGCATAGTCACAACCAAATTTGGATCATTTGATTAAAGCAGATGTGTCATTACCACTATTAAGCGGAGCTCCGAATTTGCCTATACCTGGTAAACACCATTCAAAGACAGAGCCGCCTAAAAAAGAGAAAGTGAAAAGGTAAGTAATAAGTGTAAATTTTTTTGATTTGATAAATTACTTTGTAAATCTAACCTAAAGTGGATGGATCATAGTTTTAATTTAATTTAAATGAATATACGTAAATTTCAATATAAACATAACAATCTTTTTATCGTGTATAGATACACTCTTAATATTGCCGGCATTGAAAACTATGAGACCTTAAAAATTTCCATTCCGCACTCTTGGTCAGAACCTGCAATGGGTAATGTGTTACGTAAAGAGTTAGAACCTCCAGCTGTCCAACAAGCAGCATTTGATGATACTGTAAGCATACTCTAATAATAACCAAACTATATAACTCATTTATGCCAAATATATAAACCTCTACTTTTAAAATTATAAGCTGTTCAAATCGTAAATAACTGGTACAAGATTTAGCATTAGGATAATAATTATGCATCTAAAAATTTTATATACTTAATATATACTCCTTCTTTTGAATTTGGATCGTTCTAATAATTTAAGTTTTTTTTTAAATGAATTTATGTATTATCTTTACATTATACAGATATATTTATAAGAAATCAAATTTTATTAAATTTTCATATGAAATAGGCCGTATGTTTAAATGAGGATTTGTTTCGTCTCATATGTGCACAATTATAAATAATTTTCATATTTTGGGAAGCTGCCACCACTCACCCTCACAATTGGATACCAAAATTTCAATTCGCTATAAAAGTTGCTATTTTGTAGCTACAACATAGTGCTTAGCGGCATACGTGCTGAATTACACTCCACAACTAGACACCTAATTATACCAAACCAACCCACTGTTGGATACTCTGTAGTTAAATATCGCATTAAACGTGCAATTTTAAAACTAGAATGTTCTATGTCGGAACATATGTCCAAAATTACATTATACTAGGTGGGCTGAAAAGTAAGCTCCTTGGAAATGAAAAAAATTGTTTTATTTTTTTTTTATTTTTTTTATTCAAAGTAGTCTCCTTTTAGGTCGATACACTTATTCCAACGATTTTCTAACTGTTTGATCCCATCTGAAAAGTAATTCTCCGGAAGGTCTGTAAAATACTCCTCTGCAGCATCGATTATTTCCTCCCGCGAGCTGAATTTTTTATTGAAGATGGCTCTTTTGAGGTTTGGGAAGAGGTAATAGTCCGAACCAACATACGCGGCACCCAACGGCAGGATAATTTTTTCATGTGCAAAATCTCGCCCAAAATATGTCCTGTACGCTTAAAACTAATCCTTGCGGCCTCTGCTAGCTCGCGGACTTTCACTCTCCGGTCAGCCAACACCATCATGTATTTTTTAGACATTTTCCTGTGTAACTGCATCGGAGGGCCTGCCACTGCGGACTTCATCGGTAGTGGAGTTTCGGCCATCACCAAACTCTCGAAACCATATTTCACGGTGTAATCTGAAGGAGCATGAGCCGCATAGTATTTATCCAACTTTTGTTTAGTTTCCGTCGCTGTTTTGCCTCTCAAAAAATAATGTTTTATGAGGGAACGAATATCGTTTTTTTCCATGGTCAACATGATGTCAATCAACTGTCAAAACAAAATTAAGGGCTGTATCGCGCTGAATTTCATCATGGCTACCTAAATATGAATGGACTATAAGGAACGACAATAATTTTTGCGATAGCAGCGCATTCTGGTGGTCAAGGAGGTTACTTTTCAGCCCACCTAGTATATTTAATTTTTGTTTAGTTTGCTTTACACTTTTCTGCAACGATCGCAATGGTATTGGTAATTTAGTATTCAAGAATGTCTTTAGAATCTACCTATAAAATTAATGGGATCAACATTTTTTATGTGGGCGGGTTACGTGATCAACATCAGCAACAAAACATGTGTTTCTTTTTTCGGTTTCTATATTTTTAAGATAGTATTGTCGAATCCCTCTCTCTCTCTCACACACACACACACACTCTTTTTTTTCTCTCCATTTAGTCAGGATGGCAATAAAAAAATTCGTTAATAATGATGATGTTGTATATTCTGGGTGTATTTGTAACAAAATCTGTTAATGGTGGTCACTACTGTACTTTCGTTTTCTAATATAAACGCAGTTTATTTAATCAGACCTTACAAACCGCTAAGACGTACACATATTTTAACTATAACAACGATCAATATTGTGCGCTATTAGGAACGTTGATAGTGTGCATCCTAACATAGAGTTAAGCCTTGACCGACCTGTCCGTTGTCATAGAAATTTACTAAGATATTGTCGAGTGTTACCCTAAAATATAACTATTGTCAGTGCCATCTCTTTCAGACTTTCGGAACAGCTTAACAATGATCAGAACATTCGAAATTGTGAACAAGCCAAACACTTCACTTAGGTGGGATAGTCCTTATGGTGTGAATTAGATGAAATATACATTTTCTATGAAACGAATTTGTTTCTCAGTGATAAACTTACAAACAGAATCCCACTGTCTTCGTATAGTAACAACAAGAGCAACGGCAATAGCCACATGAAAGAAAATTGTGCAGGGAGGAATAGAGACCATAAATCAGTTTGTGACATTTCTTCACAACGTCGACGTCGACTGCACCTGCGGGTGTGCTCTTACATATATAGCTACCCAGTCAGGCGAGAAACTGCAGGAACTATAGTGTCGACAACAACTCTAACAATAACTACAGTACGATCAAAAAATTGTGCGATATTTATTTTGAGGTAGCAAGAGTGCTACAGTAGGGAACAAATACACATTGCAGAAACGAGAGATGAGTGAACGAAATAGAAATGGGAAAACCGAGTGTTAACACCGATAGCTGAGGTGGTTAAAAAAAGAGAACCTAGGTTCATTAGGAAGAATTGCACTAAAATAAATATTAAAATTTTTTGTTTTGCTATTACTTGGGATGTTTTGACCTATGATATTACAACATTGCTATACCCCTGTTGAAAGGGATTCTAAGAATTTTCTTTTTTTTTTTGTTTAAATTATTTATTTTATTTTTATTTTTTTTTGGTGTGGTTTTGTCTCAACCCAGGGAACACATTCTTCCAAAACTCAATCTATAGAAAATTCCACGAACACTGCAATCGACGCACTGCCGTTACCACATGCGGACTACTTGAAAGAAATGCCGCTGACATTGCAGTTGCAGACGCGGCTGCTGACATTGACTTAATTAATAGCAGCAAACCTAAAAACTATTTTAGGTTAACGATTATTTTTCACGTGAATAATTGAAGAATACTATTAGGAGAAGAAGTACATATTTTTAAAATGTCTCTCACTCACCTGAACTGAGCCACATCCCCAGAGGTGTATACCTTAAAATTAAGAATTGAATTAAGTGTTATTTTAAATATAGAAAGTTCTGGTACTTGAATGACATTCACAATTTCAAATTTTGCTACCTGTCCCCACTTCCCCATTATTGTGGACCCCATTACTTAAAGCCGTCATTTCAGGCGCGCAATTTAAATATTGATTGCTGGATTACACTCTACATCTACTTTCATATTGATTCTTGATAATAACGTTGTTATTGATATCTGTCGCCGAAATTAACTATCGAAACTTAAATTATATTCTGCCTAAAAATACTATACTGTCTATAAATAATAAATATCCAACAGTAGGGACTGTCCCGATAGTAAAGACCTTGTGTTTAGTATTTTCGTTACCAGCTAGTATTTTTGGGGCAGTTTAGGAATGGCCCTGGGTCTGTTGGATATTTTTAATGTTGGGGTTGCACCGTATGATTGGATAAGTTTGAATAGGAATGATGTTTGAAAATTTGAATATTTCTCAGCTTTCAAAACAACGCAATAATTCCTCTATTCATTTTTTACAGGGTAAAGCTCGTGGCAACCGCACGGCCATCTATCTGCGTTCTATTTTCCAATCACATTTAGAAACTCTTGGAAGCTCGGTGCAGAAGCATGCGGGGAAAGTACTTTTTGTGGCCATCCTGGTGCTTAGCACTTTTTGTGTAGGGCTAAAGAGTGCCCAGATACACTCAAAGGTACACCAACTTTGGATACAAGAAGGGGGTCGACTAGAGTCGGAACTGGCATATACGCAACAAACAATTGGTGAGGATGAGTCCGCCACGCATCAACTGATAATACAAACAGCACACGATCCAAATGCATCAGTGCTACATTCGCAAGCACTGTTGTCGCACCTTGAAGTGCTTGTTAAAGCAACTGCGGTAAAGGTGCATATGTACGACACGGAATGGGGGTTGAGAGACATGTGTAACTCACCATCAACACCCAGTTTCGAGGGGCATTACTATATTGAGCAAATTTTAAAACACCTAATACCATGCTCGATCATAACGCCTCTGGACTGTTTCTGGGAGGGCAGTCAGTTGTTGGGGCCAGAAACACCAGTCTTTATACCGTAAGTTATTTATGTCACTACCTAAATTAGCCTTCTGACCAGTTACTTAATTCCAGCGGGCTCAATCAACGTTTCATGTGGAGCTCACTCAATCCGTCGGCGGTGATGCAATATATGAAGCAAAAAATAACCGATCAAAAAATTAGCTTTGACTTTGATACTGTTGAACAGTACATGAAGCGAGCGGCTATTAGTAGCGGTTATATGGAGAAACCTTGCCTCAACCCGTCGCATCCGCTATGTCCAGAGACAGCACCAAATAAAAACAACAAACAACCCCCGGATGTGGGAGCAATACTATCAGGTGGCTGTTATGGATATGCAGCAAAGTACATGCACTGGCCAGAGCAATTAATTGTAGGTGGAGCTCAGCGGAATCGCAGTGGACATCTTAAGAAAGCAAAAGCATTGCAGACAGTGGTGCAGCTGATGACTGAAAAAGAGATGTATGATCAGTGGCACGGTAATTACAAGGTTCATCATATTGGCTGGACGCAGCAAAAGGCAGCAGAAGTGCTAAACACTTGGCAACGCAACTTCTCTCGTGAAGTGGAACAGCTGTTACGTAAGCAGTCGCGCATCGCGGCCAACTACGATATATATGTATTTAGCTCGGCCTCTCTTGACGACATTTTGGCAAAGTTCACCCATCCCAGTGCTGCGAGCATTGTTGTTGGAGTCGCGGTTACAGTTATATACGCGTTCTGTACTATGTTGCGTTGGAGAGATCCTGTTCGCGGTCAAAGCAGTGTGGGTGTTGCAGGCGTTCTTCTAATGTGCTTTAGTACAGCGGCTGGCTTGGGACTATGTGCCCTACTTGGTATTGTTTTTAATGCAGCAAGCACACAGGTTGTGCCATTTTTGGCTCTAGGTCTCGGTGTGGATCACATATTTATGTTGACAGCGGCCTATGCAGAGAGCAATCGCAAGGAGCAGACAAAACTTATTTTGAAAAAGGTTGGGCCGAGTATACTTTTCAGTGCCTGCAGCACCACAGGATCATTTCTTGCAGCGGCCTTTATTCCAGTGCCGGCATTGAAGGTCTTTTGTTTGCAGGCAGCTATTGTCATGTGCTTTAATCTAGCAGCAGCTCTGCTCATTTTTCCGGCAATGATATCTTTGGATTTGCGTAGGCGAACGGCAGGGCGTGCAGATATATTTTGCTGTTGTTTTCCAGTGTGGAAGGAAGAGCCAAAGTCTCCAACATTTACCGTGAATAACAACAATGCCAGAGGATCCCGTCATAATAAAAAATGCAGCCAGCCGTTGCAGCAACCGGTTCGGAATCCGCTATTGGAGCCACGCGCAGATGCAAATGAAAGCTCATTGGCCCCATTTTCACTTGCAAGGTTTGCGTTGAAGTATTACACTCCATTTCTAATGCGCAGCTGGGTAAAGTTTTTCACTGTAATGGGTTTCATCTGTGCCATTATCTTTTGCCTGTATGAGGCAACAGCCTTACAGGATGGCTTAGATATCATTGACTTGGTGCCGAAGTATAGCAATGAACATAAGTTCTTAGACGCTCAATCGCGACTTTTTGGCTTCTACAGCATGTACGCTGTGACTCAAGGAAACTTTGAATATCCCACGCAACAGCAGCTTCTCTGCGATTATCACGAGGCCTTTGTACGTGTGCCGCATGTAATTAAAAATGATAATGGAGGTCTTCCTGATTTTTGGCTACTGTTATTTCGCGAATGGCTGGTTAACCTGCAACGAACCTTTGACGAGGAAGTGAGTGAAGGCAAGATAACGAAAGAGAACTGGTATAAGAATGCCAGTAGTGATGGTATTCTTGCATATAAGCTAATTGTTCAAACTGGACATGTCGACAATCCTGTGGATAAGAACTTGGTGGAGACGAACCGATTAGTGAACAGCGTTGGCATTATTAATCCCAAGGCTTTTTATAATTATCTATCGGCGTGGGCTACGAACGATGTGTTTGCCTTCGGCGCTTCTCAGGTAAGTTGAGATTAACTTTAGTTCGACTCTACATTATAACAGTGTTTAGCTTGAGTATGTTAATTTATCATGCACTGAAACGATCTATTAATTAATGGATTATAAAAGAATATACATACTTGTACGACGGCCAATCGGCTAAAGTGATATAATTAACTTGTTCAAACAAAAACTGAATCTATTTGAAAATCAAAATTAAATATAACTTAATGCGAAAACTGATTCTCTGTATTGGTTTGTGTATATGAGCATTAATGTTAATATATTCTCTACTGTGATTCTGTATACACATTAGCGAGATTGATCTCATGGATTCCCAAATTAATGCGTATTTTTAGACCCTGAATTTAAAAAACGCAAAAGAATCCGACCCCATAAAGTATATATATTCTTCATCAGGAAGAGAAGTCAAGTCTATTGAGCCATGTCCGTCTGTAAGACCACCTGGACTTCGGAAACTATAAAAGCTACAGAATTCATATTTGGCACGAACACTGCTTTTGCTTGCAGGCAGACCAAGTTTGTTTCAAATTTTGGATACCCCCTCCCCCGCAATTGGGGAAAAAAGAAACTAAAAAACTAAAGATAAGGATAACAGGTGTATCTTTAAAGATAGAATATTCTGCTTTGGCTTACATGTGCATATTGACATTATACATCTACTGTCATTTTCACGTTATGGATACCTAGTACCACTTCCCCACGCTTTGGCACATATGTACTAAATTTCACTATGCACCTCCACTCGTATTGAAATTTTGGATATCTATCTCCAATACCCCACTGATGGATACACTGAAGCTTAAAATTGGATTACAAGACGCAATTTTGACGCTAGAAAGTTGTGCTTTGGAAAATATATCCAAAATAACATTACAAATCTACTTTTTTATTGATTATTGATTAACGATATCGATTATCGTTATTAGTTAGAGAAATCGGTTATCAATAATACTATGCAGCACCGTAAATACTATTCTTTTCTGAAAATACTAGACACAGGGTCCCTTCTTTCGGGCCAGTCCCTACAGTTGAATATTTTAACATAGTTTCGTTTTAGTGTTAAACATACTGAGTTATTATTCCTACGTAATGATTTAGTTTATTGGTTTTTTTTTTTGCTTACAGGGGAAACTGTATCCAGAGCCGCGCCAGTATTATCATGAGCCAAAGGAATATGATCTGAAAATACCAAAAAGTCTACCGCTCGTATATGCTCAAATGCCATTTTATCTGCATGGCTTGACCGATACATCAGAAATCAAAACATTGATTGGTCACATACGTGATCTGAGCGATAAGTTCGAGGGCTATGGATTGCCAAATTATCCTTCAGGCATGTTTCCTTTACAATAATTATTTTGTTTATCTCTACTCATTATTGTCTGTTCAACAGGTATTCCCTTCATTTTCTGGGAACAGTATATGACATTGCGCTCATCACTAGCTATAATTCTTACTTGCGCCTTGCTAGTAGCCTTAGTCTTGGTGTCATTGTTACTCCTATCGGTGTGGGCTGCTTTGTTGGTCGTTATTACTGTGCTCGCTTCGCTGGTACAAATTTTTGGAATCATGACATTATTGGGCATTAAGTTATCTGCTATTCCTGCAGTCATACTCATATTGAGCGTGGGCATGATGCTTTGTTTTAATGTACACGTTTCATTGGTAAGTATAATATGGTTTACGATAACATTTTAAAATAGGAAAAGGATTAACTGGTTCTTACACTTACAGGGTTTTATGACATCTGTTGGCAGTCGACAACGCCGCATTCATTTAGCAATGCAATTGTCGCTGGGTCCATTGGTGCACGGGCTGCTTACATCGGGCATGGCAGTATTCATGCTCTCTACTTCACCCTTTGAGTTTGTTATACGGCATTTCTGCTGGCTATTGCTCGTTGTGTTGTGCGTCGGTGGTAGCAATAGTCTAGTGGTATTTCCCATTATTCTGAGCATGTTCGGTCCTGAGGCGGAGCTAATACCACTTGAGCATCCAGATCGTATATCAACACCATCTCCAGTACCCATAAGAAGTAGCAAGCGCTCAAACAAATCATTTATTGTAAATAATGGGCGCGGTTCATCACGCAACTGTAACTTAAATAACTGTCATAAGGCTCACCATTATCACAAGGAAATGAATATGAATGATCCATCGCTTACTACAATTACGGAAGAGCCACAGTCGTGGAAGTCCAGCAACTCATCAATTCAAATGCCTAATGATTGGAGCACACCCGGAACGCCTTCACATAATCACAATCACCTTAACAATTATTACTTAAACAATATGACATATCAACATCGTGATCGAGATCGGGAACGTGAGCGTGAGCGTGAGCGTGAGCGTGATCCGCAGCAAACGTTAGGCTCTGGAATAAATTGTTCCTATGCGGGTCCGCCTCCATCGTATCACAAGTCAGAGTCAGCACCAGGTAATTACGGAGTGCCCGAACTCCAGAGCATTGTGGTGCAGCCAGAAGTGACAGTGGAAACAACGCACTCCGATAGCAACACCACGAAGGTGACAGCCACGGCCAACATTAAAGTAGAGCTCGTTACGCCCGGGAGAGCGGTACGCAGCTACAACTTTACCAGTTAGCCCCTGGTACTAGTTAGTTCCTGTATTCATTAATGTAATTGTAACTTTAAATGTAACAACTTAAATTTATTTGTATTTCTGTATATGTGTTAGATATATATATATATCTACTTCATATATATATGTATCAATATATATATATTTGGGTATAGTAGCTGTTTGCTTTGCGGCATTCATAGCAGCTTTGTTTGTATGTATTTAGTATCTAAGATGTTTATATGCATAGATTTATTTATTGTAACATAAACAGATATAAACAGATATATATGTGTATATACATATATATACATATGAATACACAATCACAATACACTAATATGTGCTAAATATGTACTTATACTTAGGGCCTTGGCCTTACTTATGTTAAATCCATTGATGAAACAACTCAATCAATCGACAACCTAGTAATTGATAGCATATAACTTAGTTCGAATATGTACATAAAACACAAGGAATTAAACCAAAATAGTATCACTTATAGACACAATAATTTTAAGATTTAAATAATCGAACAAATAATCAAACGATTAAACGAAACAAGAATCTGAACAACCTGCTGAATATGTTCAATATACCTATCGCAACTTAGAAACATTAACTATTAAACCCATCATAAAATAACATGAAAAAATAATATTAATAAAAATGAAACCATATGTAGGTGGAAAAATTAAGCAACCTATGCATGAGGTGATTTCAAAATCAACCAACTGGCTGAATTAAACGAATATTACGGAAAATTTAGATATATTAAATTTTAGGTCCATTGCTCCAAAAATATCGGAAGATACTTGTTTCAATAGGATTTAACGATGAATACGGCATCAAATAGAACTATTAACTGAATGAGTTGTACAACCTATGCTGATATAATAACGCAAATAATCACAGCGAATCCGTTGGTTAGGTAACGTCGCCCTTATGAACGAGGATTTACCAGTACGCAACGAGATAGTTGAGAGATGGACACTGATGCTTGGAAATGGTGAAAGGACGTGCCGAAAAGCGTGCATATAGTGCATATGTTCCAAAGCAGAACATTCTAATTTTAAAAATGCGTCATTTATGCCGATTTTAAATTATGGTTAAGTGGGACCGAGTATCCATAATCTAAAGCAAATTGATTTACCTGATGAGCAAGGGAGTGTTCGTCCCAAGTATGAGTACTGTAGCTGTTATAGTTTTCGTGATCCAAGTATTAATACAGACGGACAGAGGGTGAAACAGACATGCAGGCAGACGGGCATTGTTTAATCGATTTGGCTTGTCATCCTGACCAAGAATGTACATATTTTTATGGGGTTTGCCATATTTAGCATTTCACTTTAGAACAGCATTGATTATCATCCGCATAATCCTTTGTCATGTATGTGTCGTTGCAAACATATGATGATATAGTAACGTTTTTTTTATATATTACCATCGTTCGGTAAAACCTATATCAATGGCAAGATTTAAAATGAATATTTGAAATGATCCAAAGGCAGATTTTAAAGGTTCGAGTTTCTGTTTGAATTGTGAACTCACCAAAATTACAATAGTTCGGGTCCATTAAGGGCATAAACTCTGTGAATGCCAATCTTATTCGTTTTATCTTAGTAAGTACTGATCGATAGTGCGATTTTTTATAATGGTGTAGTTAATACATAACATATAGCGTCGATAGGATTATTGACGGTCGATATTTCACGAGTGCTTGAGGGGTTATCTAACCAAACTAAAATAGATTTACTCTGTTTATTAAGGTAAACCGAATTTTTAACAAAACTTTCATAACCTTATTATCTGAATTAAGCCACCATAGGGGCGCAATAGCTTAGAGTACTAGATAAAAATAAGCTTAAGATAGTAGTAACAACAAAAATTATAAAGGCAAAATTAAAGCATCCTTAGTCTAGGAGATCTGTTTATCAGACAATGGGGGAGACGTTTGTTGAGCCGTCTTCCAGGGCGGGTATTGGCGAGCCGATTGGCTAAGCGGTTTCGTGCAAGCATGTGAATGTTTATGAATATGTGGGTTTTGTAGTTGGGTTGTTCAGAATGAATATGAATATATGAGATACATTTATAATTTCTTTTCGTTGCTTTGGGTTAAAAAAAGTAATTAAACAGTCATATTAAATAAACCCATTGACTAAACTTGTTCATTTTATTTAATTATCAATTCATTTATGCATATTTATCTATTTTATCTATATAGATGGAGTATATATGATTTCTACTTCTATTCTACAATTCTGTATATTTTAAATAAATTAAAATATCACATATGTATGTATATATACATTATAACATTACGTATTTTAAATTCAGTAGATCTCTTTCACGCTTTCCAATAAGAGGTGTTAGATATTTTGTATATTATTAATCTTTTATAGCAATATGCAAATTAGTTTTTAACAATTGATCTTCCTCTATTGCAGGACTATTAACGACTATGCGCTTAACTCAAATGTTCACTTGAAGCACAGCAGCAACAGCAACAGCAACAGCAGCAGCAACAACAGCCACAGCAGCAGCAGCACCAGCAACAATAGAAGCCACAACAACAAATCGAACAGGAGTCAAAGCAGTAGCAGTAACAGTCACAGTCACAGTAACAGTAACGGTAACGGTAACGGTAACGGTAACGGTAACAACACCAATAGGAATCATTACAACCTGAACAGAATGCATGCTCATCAGCTGGACTCGTATCTGGCTGGGATGCCAATTAGCATGAATATGGCTGGGGGAATGCATCCGGGGAGTATGTCCAGTAACGAACGACCCAATGGAGGAGCATTGGCGCTACACTATGCAGCCGCGAGAGGATGTCTGGACTGTGTCCAGCTGCTGGTGGCCGCATCTGTAGACATTTGGTAAGCGAATCAATACAACAAATTTAATTCCAATCGATAACGCGATAACCCGATAACTGTACAAATAAAAAGCAAAAGTCGCACAGCAAATCGCGAATACCGTTCGATGGGGTGAAAGCTTTGTTCTTGCAACAACCCATACGCCAATTGCAACATCGTGTGGCAAGAGTACCCAAGTTGGTGTGACAACTTAGGGGCCAACTCGCGGTCAATTCGCGGAACGGCGCTGATTTAAATGATTGCAAAAAGTGTCGACTCACATCGAAATCGGAGCAACTTCTCCCCACGGCGTTGTGGAACTGTCGTTGCGCCTGATTTGCAGGCAACTAATGCAATTTCTATTGCATTCACTTACCCCATATCATCACGATCATTATCATCTGTTGACATTTCTCTAATGATCCGCATAAATCACGTTGCAACGCACCAGAAGTTATTTTCTTTCGCCGAGAAGAAATCTACATGGAAATACTATTTAGTGCATGTATTTAATACATTTTTAAAGCTGTTTTATTTTGATATATAGAATATATCTACACAGATAATAGATAAATATATATATTCGTCTGTCTTCTTAAACCCTCAAATGTTGCCATTCCTATAAATGATTCAGTTGGAATATTATATCAACATATCGACAAATCGACCTATCGACATATATTGCTTATATTTAATGTAATGTTTTTTTAATTTTTTAACGTTGTGTTGATATTCTACCCCCACAAATATAATGTAGTCTTCGCATAGATTCAAGTTTCTTTGAGTATTGAAGTAAATGTTATCGATTATTTGAAACGTACATACAATTTGTTGATATGTTGCCTATTAGGTGCTGCAATTACGACTGGCGTACAATGGGAAAATAAAATATCATCAACGATTCAAATATAAAACAATTAACTTGAATTGTCCACCGCATTTAGTAGTTCTATGATCAGCGATATCCAGTCCAAATACCTCATCGAAGAAGAGCATACGCGTGTTGATTCATTAAAACAAGTCAAGACTAAGCAACTCAAGCAGCTGAACAGGTTTTCAGTTAACCATCTCATCAGATGGAACGACTAGCTAGAACCAGCAATTAACCATTCACGCATCCAGGCTTTCCTCCTACTTGGATAACTACTTCGATGCTAGGAGCAAGTATTACCCGTATCGAGAGACCGCCAAGCAGAGGGACGGTTGCAAAAAGTTGCAATTGCAAGTGGAGCAACTGCAAAAACTTAGAAGTCCAATTGTCTGGTTCGGGTTGTTCTGTTCTGCTCTGTTTTGTTCTGGTGTATTCTCTTTGGTTCGGTTTTGATATCTGGTCTGGTCAGAACATCGTTGACTGTAAGATTCATTAATTGGTTAATAATTATTGATGCGATTTAGTTTTTTATTGGAAGATGAACAACAATCCTAATAGTCCACCCAGAACTTCAATAAGTTATTCATCCAATGACCATTATTGTGGAGCAGCAATTTTACTTAAAATTTAATGAGTATCGAATGTTAGAAACAGTAGAAAGGGTGCACTGCAACAAGGAATCAATAAACTATAGATTTTCTAAATGGTATTTTGTGTACATTAATCGAAACCAAGGTTTAAAACGATTATTAACCAAAAATATTAATAGAACTATTAGCAAAAGAAAGGAAAAGGCATTGAGCACTAAAAAACAGTATCATTTGAAAATATGGCATGGATTGTATATCAACACATTTTATAGTCGATCGCTAATCGCGGATCGCTGAACGCTAATCACATTGCCATCGACTTGAACTGGTTTTCCAGATTATTCTTCGCTTCTTGACGGTTTTTGCAGGTCACTCTGGATTCTATTCGCGTTTGGCTACTGAAAGCGAACGGTGCTTCTCTTCTGGCATCAGCTGCAGTTGACTCGTGGGCGGTGCGTTTATTTTCAATTTTAATTCCATAGGTTCTTAAGTTAAATTCACCCAAAATACCTTATCGAAGGAGAGCATGCGCATGTTGATTCATTAAAACAAGTCAAGACTAGGCAACTCAAGCAGCTCAAGCAGCTAACAGGTTTTCAGTTTACCAGCTAACCAGATGAAGCGACTACCTCTTACCATGCATCCATGCACCCATGCGTCCAGATATTCTTCGTGGATGCTAGGAGCAAGAATTACCCGTATCGAGAGACTGCCATGCAGAGGTACCGTTGCAACAAGTTGCAATTGCAAGTAGAGCAACTGCAACACTATGGAGTCCAATTGCCTGGTTCGGGTGGTTCAGTTTTGTTCTGTGCTCCTCTGCGATCTAGTCTGGTCTGTGGTCTTTGCCACCGGCTTAGGTCTGGTTCTATGCTCTCGTTTCATTTAATATTATATTCTTCAATTTATATTGTTTGATTGCCATCAAAATTTGACTTTAGGCAGTACGAATATTATAACTACAATAAGTTTATAATAAGAACAGAATTGGCTTTTTTTTTTATTAATAAAATATTTAGGGATGGCTCGATTAGTCATATGATGCACAATAATCGACTATTTATCTAAAAATTTGGATTTTATCTAAAAATATTGTTAAATTTATTTTAAACTACGACAAAATATGTTCTACTTTTCGTAGAAAAAGATTTTGAAAATTAATTAAATAATTCGAAAACTTATATAATATTCAGTAAGTAATCGACATCGATTAAATTTTTTCTGTTGGTCAACCCTGACCGGATAATCAAATATCACATGATTTTACACACACATCCACATGAAAATATTCCTCCCGCCAAATTTAACCACCGCCATACATCGGTCTCGCTCTTATTCATATATGTGTATATGGAAGGCAGAAGTAGAAAGAGTAGAACATAATGACTCTGTTCAATGTGCGTGAGCGGTAAATGCCAAACATTTGTAGAAAAAAAACTTAATGATTCATCGATAACTAATCGATAAGTAACAGCGGTGCGTCGTTCTCTCTCAGTTTCATACGGACAGCAGCAGAGAATGGAACGCAGTGCCTGAGGCTTTGGTGTCAAATAGGATTTGTAGTACTTTCAACTAACTTGCTAATATATCGGAAAAAATAGTCGATAAGTGACATTGAAGCAAGAAGTAGTTCACGTGTTAGTTAATTTGTCGAACAAAAATTTTTATACGGCAAGATGGATTTCACTCTGGGGGAACTAATAGAATCTGAAATACTTAAATGGACCGAGGAAGAGGCTTTTGGCGGTAATATTTTTAAGCTGGTTCCAGCATTCATCCCGGATGACAATGATCTGGATTTCCGTTTCCGTTTAACAAGATTCGGTTATCAGAAGAACGGCCGATTGGAACCCATTGAGGAACCGATGCAGGGTGCCCTAAATGTTATCGAGTATGCAGGGGCTCCAAAAATGGCTGATTCTCCAATGGGCATGCGAATGAACTGTTCTGTTGCGCCACTGCGTCATGGTGGTCTTTCATTGATTCAGAGCATGCGCTTAGTCTGCCCAATTATTGATGATCCGTACCTAATGGGAAAGATTGCTTGCGCCAACCTACTCGGCGATATGTACGCTATGGGTGTGAAGCAGGTTGAGAATATTATAATGCATCTGGATGTCAGCGAAAAGATGACTGGAAAGGAGCGTAATGTCGTTATTCCGCTGCTGATGCGTGGCTTCATGGATGCTGCTAAAACTGCAGAATCCACAATTACCACTTACCATGCTTCGTTGAATTCCTGGTGCTCTATTGGTGGTGTTGCATCCTCTGTTTGCGGTCCACAGGATATTCGACCACCAAACAATGCAGCTATTGGCGATTATTTGGTGCTTACTAAACCGTTGGGCACCCATCTTGCTGTGAATGTCGTTAAATGGATTAATGACTCCAACTGGGAGCGCATTAAAAATGTTGTTTCCGTAAAAGATGTCTACAAATCGTATCAATTGGCTATAAAATCTATGATGAGCCTCAACCGCTGTGCCGCCAACTTAATGCAGAAGTACGAAGTTCATGGTGCCATCGCCATTTCGACCTACGGCCTCTTGGGCCATGCAAAAATTATGGCGGCCAACCAGAAGAACGACGTTTCGTTCTATCTGACCCACCTTCCGATGCTTGGCAAAACGGCGAATGTGGCTAAAGTCTGCGGAGATATATTCCCATTATTGGAAGGAAATTTGCCTGAAATATCGGGTGGACTGCTCGTTGCTATGCCCTGTACAGAAGCATACGGCTTTATGTCCGATTTGGAGAAGCAGGAGAAATGCTGTGCCCATATCGTTGGTGTTGTCCAGAAGGGGAACAGAACCGCTCACCTCATCGAGAAGCCGATCATTGTTGAATCCCCATAGAAGTAAACAATTGTAATGAATCAATCGAATTGAACAAATAACAATACAATAAAGAATAATTAATAATATATAAATAATAAATAATAAATACCAGGACGCGCATAATCATGCTTCGGAGGTCTAGGTGATTATACACCTCTGCTTTATAAATAGGGTTCTTAAAAATAATTTTAAAGTAAATATGATAAACTGGGGGAAAGGTAAACGCATAGAGGAAAAGGGGTTGAGCACGAAGATACATTGAATAACTTGGCATAGGTATAGGAAACATCTCATAGCTGATTGTTGATTCGATTGTTGATCATTGATCGTTTATCGTGGATAGTTGATTGTCGATCGTTGATCGTTGATCGTCGATCGTCGATCGTTGATGGCTTTGCCATCGAGTCGGCATGCCTCAAAACGCTTGTAGTCAAGCTGGTTTCCATAGATTCTTCTTCTTCTTCGCTTCTTGACGGTTGTTGCCGTTTTTCTTCATTTCTTCTGCCACTGCTGTCGCTTTTCTTCTGCCGCTGCTTTGCTTTGCTGGCCAGCTGCTGGCTGCTGGTTGCTGGTTGCTACTCCATGGTCGCACTGGCTTCTATTCGCGTTTGGGTAGTCGAAGCGAACGGTGCTTTTCGTCTGCCATCAGCTGCAGAAGACTCGTGTGCGCGGTGTTCGTTTCCAATTCTATTTCCATAGGCGAACCGTTGTTGACCGCTCGCATAACCGTTACAAGACGCAGCAACAACACCAACACTAACACCAACACCAACACCAACAGCAGCAGCAGCAGCAACATGCGACCATAGACGAATTTGTTTTATATTATATACATACATATATATTTTTTTTGTTTGTTTGTGTTTTGTGTTTGTTGTGGTGTTGCTGTGTATTTTGGTCGTGGTTTAATGCTTAAGTGCCGTCGTTGTTGTGCTGCCACGCCCCGCAAGCAGCTGCCGCCCACTCAATGACTATAAATGCTTTGCGCTGTGGCATGTTGGTCAGCGCACAGCAGCAACATTACCAACAACAACACCATCAACAACAACAGCAGCAGCAGCAGCAGCAACAACAATAGCAACAAAATTTCGCGCTTCAAAGTGTTTCGAATGCAGTTAACGAATCGGAACGCGAATTAATTAACAGTTTCAGTGTACCAAAGAACTGCAAGCCACAACAACAGCAACCACAGCAACCGCAAGAAAGGCAACATACAACAACAACAACATCAACAATAACAACAATAATAATAACAACAACAACAGTGGCTACAAACTGTGTTTATGCTCAAGTTGCCGCATCCATCCATAAGCCGCAACCATGAAAAGGTAGACCAACATCACATCAGTTACAATAATCAATTGGCCAAGCGATGAACAGCTCTGGTACTGCCCCACCGGCCAAAGAACCACTTGGAGGCAGTCATACCCGTACAGTGGTACTTGCACGGCTTGGCCTAACGCCTCTAACAGTTCTATTATTATTCTCCATATTTTTTATGTTGTTCAACCACATAAAGTGTGTGTGTGTGTGTGTGCGTGTGTGGGTGGGTCGGTGGTTGTACCATTAATGAAGGGCACATAAGCGCCATCAAATAAAAATATATACATATTAAAACAAAAAAAAAAAATTAAAAAAAAAATAAAAGGAAATCAGAGCATATGCTAAATGTGAAAAATCGAAATGCTTAACAAAGAAGTTTTTTTTTGATCGCTGTGAGGCGTACTATTCTGTGCATGGATTAACTATAGAAAACCCTAATAATAATAATAATAACGAAACCGAAAAACAATAATAAAAATAGCAACAATAACAATAACAATGATAATA
Organism: Sphaerogastrella javana; assembly: GCA_037040025.1. Classification (NCBI taxonomy): domain Eukaryota; kingdom Metazoa; phylum Arthropoda; class Insecta; order Diptera; family Drosophilidae; genus Sphaerogastrella; species Sphaerogastrella javana. The sequence continues at coordinate 6,635 of JBANCZ010000772.1, read as the reverse complement.
ATAATTTCATTTATGAATAATATTAACTTCATTAAAATATTTCATAAATAACCTTGAAACAATAACAAATTAAGCTAAGATATGCCATGTGCTATTGGAAATGGTATATTCATCAAAATTCTACAGACTAATTAATTCCTGGATTCATTATAAGAACAGCTAAACAGTTGCAGACATTCGTAAGCTTCAAATTTGGAAATTTGCTTCAATTATAGATGAATTGCTAGGCCAAATTATATTTTTTCAAACATTATTTCTGCATTTCTTTTGTGATACTGTAAGCCTAAAATATTATGAGAGAATTACCTTATAAACTCGTTTATTGTACAATTATTTAGTTTGTTGATCTTTCGTTCTCTGAACGCTGAGGTGCATTTAGTAATACAATTTATGCTGTAGATGGTATCCAAGTTCTTTGGGTGTTTGGGTCTTTGACCATTGCTTAATTTTCTGAGCTTAAATTGATGACATTCATATTTCATTTTAACATTTTTCTTTAACAGAAACCAAACTTAGTTTGGGAACAATTTTAAATGCTGAAATAAGTTACTCATATATATATAGAATATTATAATACTGGTAAGAGAGTAACTAAAAATATCCGAAAATCCGATAAATGGATTATGTTATTATCTTTGTCATGTTCATGTTAGAAAAATGATACTCTGAAAACGAAGAAGTAGGATTAAAAGTAATTCAGAGAGATGTAAATGTTGATCAATAGACTTTAAATACATACTACTTAGTAGATCACTGTACCATTTAGATTTGCATTGTCTTCATTGTCAGTTCTGGGGCCGTAGGCGTAAGTGTGTCAAGAGTTGCTTTCATTTAGTCTGGGGCGGCACGCAAATGTTCAATTAAGATAATCATCAAGATGTTAAGATCTGCGCGGCTGTTTAGCTAGGTATATAGCTGTATAGCTGTGGAATTGTATAGCATCTATGGCACTGGCATTCTCGTCTACTTAGCCAACACGCATAACTGTCAACCGAGATCGTAACGAGGCTGCTCTCTACAATTATAATTATAAATAACAATTATCGACTAACAATGCGAACGCATTAGGTGAAAAAAAAAAACAAAAACTTAAACAAGAAAGAAGTAGAAATAATTTAAACAAATGAAAAAATAAGAGATACAGACAGATAAATAATAGCAGAAAAATATAATTATTAAATTGCAATTACAACAAAATGGGCACAACAATATTGGGTATACTTGATATACTCGTACTCGCAATTTACTGTATTTTCACCTAAAAAACCAAAGCCAAAGCTAAAGTCAAAGCTGAAGCTGAAGCTGGAGCTGGAGCTGAAGCTAGAGCCAAAGCAGTAGAAGATGTAGACGTACACGAACAAGAAATAGATCGAGGCGAATAGGAAAGAAAAAAAAATCAAGAGAATGCACGCGACTGACAGACTATAAACCATATAGTATATAGACTTGTACAATGTTCATGCGAGTGCTGAAAAAAAAAGAAACAAAACAATAAGAAGCAGACGAACAGCCACAACATGAAGATGAAAAATCAACTTTAATTGGTTTACAATTCATTTCTATAGCGAATACCGAATAGCGAATAGCGAATCGTTGGAAAATGTAACAAGTCGTCAAGTCGTCAAGTCGCCAACTGGAGTTGCTTCGCAAAGAAAGCAACTGGAGCGACTAGTCCAACACTTGAAACTTGCCCCAAGCTCAAGCTCAAGCTGAAGCTGATGCTGCGACTCAAGACCCCAGACTAGAGACTCGAGACTCGAGGCTGAAGCAGCAGCTAGAGCTGGAGCTGGAGTTGGTGTTGGAGCTGGAGCTAGAGCTGAAGCTGGAGCTGTCTGGTGTGCAATATCCATGAAATGGCCACCAGTGTGGCTTAGTCGCAGATGCCAACACCAGCGCCACCAACGTAAATTAGCGAAAGCACAGTGGTACTAGTCCATGCGAAAAGGTGTTTACAAGTTTTTAGTATGATCACATTACGTGAAGATTAGTTTATACTGAATTTAATTCATTGTTGAAATAGATGAGTGTTAATTCTAAAGGATTTTTAGTTGCTTTTAATAAAGTTAGTAATTATATTTACTAATGAAATTTATCTCAAAACAATCTATAGTACCAAATTAGTAGTGGTCTAAAAAATGTATTAAAATGTTTAAATAATTTTCTAAAGCATTTATATTTGAACTATACTTCAGTTATAGGATGATATAGCGAAATTCTATTAGTTTTTAAACTTAAGGTTAATTGTTTAGTATTTAGTCGAATATCATATAAAAGTATTTATCATAGCATACAAAGAGATTGCCCCACTGTGCGACGACTTGAAACAGTTACAAATGTGCGCCACAGTCCGCGCCAGCTATGAATGTCTTTGTTTTTGTTGTTAGTATTTTAGTATTTTTGTTGCTGTTGTTGTTGTGGCATAGAGCAGAGATGGCTAGAGAGCTGCCCGGGCGTAACACGGAGAAACTTCTGCCGTGTGCTCAGAGTGTGTGTGTGAGTGAGTGTGATCTGCTCTGCATTGCAGTTTTTTCCATTGCTTTTTTGTTGTATTTTTGTGTTTTTTGGTTTTGCTTTTGTTAATTTCACCGAAAGAAAGAGATACCAAAAAAGAAATATAAAGTAAGAAATGGGAAATATACAAATTGCGCTAGAAGTTTTACTGAGGCAGGCAGATGCTTTAATCGCGATTCGACCACTTTGAGAGTCAGTTGCAGTTGCAGACGCACTGCGTCTAGCCATAGGTCTAGCATGCAATTTGACGACTGACTCTCCGATTGGATGACTTTCGGTTTCGAGAGGTTGCAGCTGAGACGACTCGATTGATCAGGTGAGACGACTCGATCCGATCAATGTTGATTTATGCGTGTGAGAGTGTCTGAGTGATTGCTGACCCTTGATAACAGTTCGAAAATACGTATACTAATACCAAAAATAAAAATAAAAAAAAAAATACTGAAAAACTGGATATGTTAATGAACGGAAGAATAAAACAGTAAAAGCCCAAAAATCAAATTGAAATAAAATCGAAAACGTAACGAAAACAAAACCAAATCAACGAACAATTCAAAGTGATTTTTCTTTTAACAGTTTTTTTTTTCACGTTGTTGTGATTTGTCGGTGTGCGTGTATTTAACGGTATTGGGGAAAACCAAAGCGATCGTAAAACCAGTCGATTCTATATGCATAAACTGTATTATCGCATACAAACTCGAAACGAACACGTTGTAAAAAATCGAAAGTCACATAATACATAAACTGTAGGTAAGCCAAGGTTTTCCAACAGTTTTCCCCAAATATCACAGCAACTGCACTCTGTATATCGTATAACATATAATATATATGTTGTATTATGTCAACAAATTCAAATCCTGCCTCTGCATCGCAATGTACTGTGGCCTCTTATCCATGCACAGAAATCACGTGGTCCTCGTTCACAGCCAAACCCATCCAAACACACACACACACACACACACACTGAGTGGCACACCTAGTCCTAAAATATCCTGTAAACAATATCCGAATCCCATGATGTAGCTACTTTTCGACCATCAACGTTAAGAAGGGCCTGCTGGGCCGTATGACCACAAGTCTGACCTCGTACCGTCGCAGCAAGCAGAAGAGCAAGTCCAATAATGACATACACACCATCATCTCCACGGAGGTGAACTGTGTCACCACAGCCATCCTTAGCAGCAGCAGCAGCAACAACAACAATAACAACAACAACAACAACAGTCACAGTAGCAGGAGCAGCAGCAACCGGAGCAGTAGGAGCAGCATTAGCAGCCGAATAAGCAACAGCCACGACGCGGATGCGGAGAATGTGGTAGAACCAACAGGAGCAACAGCAATACACAGCCAAACTGAAAGCCAAAAGATTAAGAAACATAAAAGCAATCACAACAACAATAACAATACCATTAGCAAGGGCACAGATCACAGCCTGGATCTGAGTAACCGTCCTGAACTCACCATGGATTCGCATCAAAGGAAACTCAGCTCAGCGGCCACTGAATCGGAATTACTTGGGGGCGGCAATGGTGAATCGATGGATGATGGTGACGGTGCTAATCTCTTGGCCAGTGGACCAGCTCAGGGACGCAAGGAGCAGAACAATCGTCGTAGCGTTGTTAGGTGAGACGGTAACAGTTGCTAATGATGGAAGAGCTCAGATAGATCGCCTAAAAACATACATATATGTAGGCGATTACAATGAAAATATGAATCAATTTCAGATCATTTAAAGAATATTGTTCAAGATTCAAGATATACTTTCGTGATACGATCGTTGAAGTTGCATGTCAAGAACTTAATTGAATCATTGAAAATATGATCAATTTTGAAATTGACAAATTTGCATCTCATTTAAATTTATGAGAATGTATTTATATAGTGCAATGATCTATAATTTACTCCATTCACTCTTATCATATATACTATATAATATATGTGTATATCATAATAATATAATATATGTGTATATCAACAGATTTGTTTTCTATATTTCACATTGTAATCTTATTCATAGGCATTCAAAAAAAAAATCAGTAAAAGCAAAAAAAAAGAAGAAAAAATAAAACGATCTGACAAACTGAACCATTGGGTGTTGCTCTGACCCTAACGCAATCTGTCAACTTGTTTTCTGTTTTCTGTTTTTCTGTTTTCTGCTATCTGTTTTCTGCTATCTGTTTTCTGCTGTCTGTTTTCTGTTTTCATTTGCTGCCTTTTTTATGTTTTGGCATTGATGATACTTTAATTAGTGTCCACATGACTTTATATGGTGGCCATTAGCATTTCTTGTGCTGCATACCGCAACCGTCTTACAGCACAGACAAATACATATATGTATCTATATGGTATATATAGATATATATATATATCTGTATTATGTTTTTCTTATTTACCCAGGAAGGGGGTAGATGAAGCATTTGCGGTGTTAGTGCTGCGTTGACTTTTTGCTCATTAGGCCGAAAAAGTAAAGAATTTGGAATGATTTGAAAATGAACTGAGACAGACTAATTGATTTGTTTAGTTGTATGTATGTGAACTTATGAATGTTGTTCTATTGCTTTACATAATTACAGCGCCAATACGCAAATGGACAATGATGTCACGCCCGTTTATCTGGCCGCACAGGAGGGGCACTTGGAGGTGCTCAAGTTTCTGGTGCTTGAAGCCGGCGGCTCGCTTTATGTACGCGCACGCGACGGCATGGCACCGATCCATGCCGCTTCACAAATGGGCTGCTTGGATTGCCTCAAATGGATGGTAAGCGTTGCTTCAAGCTCATGGTTTACAGTTTCAATTGCATACAATTTATCCACATAAAGATCAACGTACATTCACACAGCTAGTACACTTATTTCAATATTTTTTTCTTACTGTTTTTTTTTTTTTTTTTTTTTTTTCAAATGAAATCTTGAGACTCTCAGAAGCCTTAGCTGTTTATCTATGATTCAACTCACTTCTCCGGCTTGAGTGTATATTCAGCATGCGAATATATATTTTCGATATGTTTACTGCAGATCATTAAACCATTCCCAAGCTGCCTTCAAGCCAAGTTTGGGGTCGACAGCAATGCTGCAGCATCTATTGCCTGCTGCCTGATGTTGTCCTGGTTTTTGGTTTTTGGTTGTTGGTTTTCGGTTTTTGGTTCTCGGTTTTTTGGTCTTTTGGGTTTTGTGTGTGGTATGTAACGGTTCTGTTTATATGCATGTGCAATTTGCTTGTGCCGCGCAAGTATGACAATTTGGCCAGGCTAGAACCGGATCTTGACCAATATTCTAACCGCATTGAGCTAAAATCAAACTCATACTTAAATCGAATATGCTGCTGCATCTAGAGGCGTGGGCTCCATAGTTTCTCGTTCCCCGTTCCCCGTTCCCGGTTCCACATTCCATGCTGTTTTGGACTCTGTCGTCAGATGATACGAACGCCATGGCACGACATAAACTGGACATCTCTGGCAGCCAACTTTGGGTGCCAGTTCCAAATCACCTTTCTAAATTGAACTAAATAGTTTTGCATTGCCACAGAGGCTGACATTGCCACAGCCACAGCTGCAGCTGCATCTGCAACCAAGCCACTTTCCACATGTGTGTACGTCTGTGTGTGTGTGTGTGTGTGTGTGAGTGTGTGTGACTGAGTGTGAGTGTGTGTGACTGAGTGTGAGTGTGTTTATGCCATGCCAAGTCAATCTGAAGTCAAACCAAATTCAAGTCCAGTAGCTGCAATGAAGACGGTTTACCATTACCAATTGACACTATAAAGCTGATTATACATACTTACATACATACAGTTACATATTCAATGCTGTGTGTGTGTGTGTGTTTAGAGCATTTAGAGCAGAGAAACGGCAGCAATCCGCAAATTATTGAACACATTCAATTGTTCAAAATACTGTCAAATGAATAGCAGCTGCATGCAATATTACAGTTCACACAATTTACACAGTATATCGATTTGAAATGTCAACATGATTTTCCAAACTCGAACGCAAATCAATTTATGCGGGCAAACGTTTTACTAGAGGCAATCAGCTGATCGGCAATGTTTTAGGCAGATGTCAGAGTGCGCGCGAGAAGCGAAGCGATAATATTGGGCGAGAACGAGCGATGACCCACTGCAGCCTTTTT
>JBANCZ010000771.1:0-29265 GCA_037040025.1 Sphaerogastrella javana | reverse complement strand
CTTCTATATATAGAGAGGGACGATGCACGCCCCCTTCGATGAACGGGCTTACCTGGATAAGAGCTGGTGCCGTCCTGCATCCGCACACCCCAGCGCAGTCACAAGCCTCATCCATTGCACGAAGCGGTTCGCGTAAACGCAGGGGCTAGCTACAATTCCCGGTGACGAAGGGCAGCTTCCTTCGCTTCGACGCCGACTCCCAGCAGCATCACGCGGGTTGCAGCGCGTGACCTGGTGTCGCTCGCGTCGCAATGATCGTGATTCCACGCCCGGCCCTGCCCTGGGCACTCTCTCCACGGATATCGCCATGCATCGTCGTCTTCCGGGCTTTTGCAGTTGTTACTGTTATTTTTGTTGTTGATAGGCCAGGGCACACCCACTACACATTGACTACACACACACGCGTACTCACACACACACACACAGCAAGTCATTATCAGTATCGGCTTAGGATCCGGGCCCTTTATTTTTCTCTAGTTACAGGCGTCGGCGCCTGCTTAAAGTTTCGCCTCCTACTTCTTCCCTTGTTATGACGTCTTCTTCTTCTTTTGCTGTTTCGTATTCTTCTTCTTCTACTTCTTCTTCTTCATTTGTGTTTTCATGCAGGTTGTTTACCTACTTATCTGACTTTTCTAGTAGCATTGTTTGAGAGTCGCTCCGCTTTGGTTCTTATCACAAAGAGAGTAAGGAAATAGACAGAGAAAGAAAAAGAGAGAGAGAGGAGAGAGAGAGATAGAGACAGAGAAGAAATAGGCAGAGTCATAAAGGGAGTTTGCAATATTTGTTCATATACCCTGCATTGACGAGCTGTAGAATGGCATACATGATTCAACCATTTTTATCAAATATAGATTTGTTTTTCAAATACTAATTGATTTTAAATATATTGTTGAAATATGTATCTATATAAAATATATTTATTAAAAATTATAATCACTTTTGAATTTCATATAACTTTATTATAATATTATTATATCAGTTTTATACTGTGTTTTGTATTATATTATAATTTTAGTATGAAATATATCAAGTATTATATTATATATTATAATATTTTTAGGGTATTCATTAGTGCCACCTTAGACTTTTCTATTCGTTCGTTATCTCCAGCTGTGATGTCACAGTCGTCGGCGTTTTGATTTCAGTATAGAAATTCCTTAAACAATACTCAATACATTTATCGTATTTGTTTATATTTGTTATCTTATTTTGTTTTGTTTTGTTTTTTTTATTATTATTAAATTTTAGTGTTTCATTTTTGAGGGCAGTTTGCCAGACATTTGGGCATTCTCTATTATTGTTTTGTTTGACTTTATAAGTAATTTTTTTTTCTTTAATCGTCTGGTACATGGGCTTACTATTTAGAGTATGCAGAATTTCTTTGCAGATTATGATTAGAAGGGATTGCTTGCTTAAAGTTTTATAGATTTTTTAAGCCCTATATAAAGTAAAGATTCTTCTAATTATTTTTTTTTATTTAAATACCATTTCTATTTTATAATCCATATTCATAGGATATTTAAATATAGGGGTACATGTGATGTGTATTTTTTTCATGTATATTTTGAAGTTCTTTTTTTATTCGTGTATATTTTAAACGAACTATTATACAAATAAAAATTTAACATTTAAATTTACTCTAAATATTTCAATATTTAGTTCCTAATCACAGAATAAATTTTAAGGAACTAAAAGTAATGCAATGTGATTTTAATTTTTATAATCTTGTATGTGATTTTTATAATTTTCGAGTATTATTTTCAAGTTTTGTTTTTAAATAACCTACACATTTAATCAATCCTTTAGTTGATTCTATGGTTATCATATCATTATGAAAATTTGTATTATATTTTATTTAAACATTTTCTAGACGTGCCTGATAGTGCTTAATCAGTTTTCAATTGTGTGTTGGCGGTGTTCCCCAAGTCGTGACAAAAAACCTTTCCGAACGTATAGAAAATATTGATAAGGATATATGAGACGGAACATAACATAAGCGAGTGAGATAGAACAAATGAGTCCGCTACCTAGAGAGAGAAAGAGAGGAGTAGAGAGACTGTGTGTGAGTGAGAGAGCAATGTTAGTTGGTCCGATAAGTATAGTCGCGCGACCGACGCGTGATGCAACTTAATCAAATCGGGTTTGCTATTCTCTCTCGTTCGCACACTCTCTCCAGCTCACTCGCTTTACTGTGGCGTCTGTGGGGCTGGTGGTCGTGTTCAGATAGCCATATCTTGCGGTCGTCCAATCGCAATGCCAGCCAAACTACATACACCGGGCCAGGGGATAGTGGGACAGGGGTATTTGGAATCTTGCCAGGGGTAGGGGAGTGGAACGAGTTCCTCCGATAAGTAAAGTAGCTACCGAGCTTCGTCGAACGTTTTTACTCATTGGGCCCTGGTTATTTGCTGCTGTTGTTGTTGTTTTTGCTGTTGCTGTTGCTGTTGTTGCGTTTTTGAAAAGGTGATATGAAATTGTGCTCTGATAAGTTTTAATCAAGAATATTATTTGTAGCCGCGGGAATCGGGATCGCGACCGGAGCTCGGTTCTCTCAGTCTCACGAGTAGCATTTGAAAAGTTGTAGTAACAAGTCCGCCGCACGGATCGCACGGTAGAGGAACCTACGAAAAACAGATAGTGAGATAGAGAGAGTGAGATCGAGAGAGGGAGAGAGAGAGAGAGACAGATACTGAGCTTTCGGCTTCCGGTTCCGTTTTTTTACGTTTCAAGCTGCGAACCGGTTCCGTTTTTCCTGCCACCTGATGTCAGTATTTACATTCCGATCTCCCTAACCTATATTCGCGTATTAGAGTTCTAAATTATGGAACAGATTCTTTAGTTATCAATTAATATTAATTTTACTAAAATTGGCCTCCACTAGTACATAAATCTGTACATGAATCAGTTTCTTGCGGTCAACTTACTACAACGTGTAGTAAATCTAACCATTGATGCTACTGAGTGGGTCGTGTCACGTGATAATCACCGCCTTTGCAATGGGACTTATTACAAAATTTGTTCAGTGAAAAACTCGGACACTATTGCGACTGCATAGAAAAAGGCGAAAAATCCTTTAAATATGCTTGTTCAAAAATATTTGACCACAAACGCCGGAGGGGCGCCTACGGAAACCCCTGGAAAATTGAAAAACAAAAAAAAAAAAACAAAGCAAGGGCAGGAAAGAGTTACGGCTGTGACAGAATTCCAAATGCCTGGCATAAACAACGTTTACGCCTACGAAATAAAGATGCAAATACAGATATATAGATATATGTCGATATATAAATACATATACATATACACAACAGACAAATTTCAAATTTAACGCTTGCCTCACATTCACGAGCGACCAGATGCCCCTTCTAAGGGTATGGGTATTGGGTTTTGGACAATCGTATACATTATACGCTCTTCTCTGGTTTCTCGGTCTCATCATCATCGATTTCGAACACATGTGTCAACGTGCAAACGCCCCTCATAATGAGCGCAACGGATCGACATATAGACAAAATCCGTGCGTGGATTACTAACCCAGTGTTTTCATGTTCGTGAGGTAAACCAACGGAGTGATCGCGTTATACCTGGACTTTTGTATGTATGAATCATCCATCGGCTCAATTAATCGCTGTGAGTATTGTTATAGATATGACTAACATGGATAAAAACAAAAGCTATTGTTAGTATTTGTTGTACAAAACTTTTACGGTTTCCTATGACCTATTATTTAGATACTATAACTAAAATGAAAATGTGAATGGATATACAAAATATTTAAGCAGAAATTTTATATAGTTAGTTTCTCGAGCTCTCACAGAACTATGATCTAACTAAAATATCTCATAAAATAAAAGTTCTAGGATTGATTATAAAATTAACTAAACAATAGTTTTCGGTCGATTTGAACCACCTCATTTCATACGAAATGTTTAAAGTAATGTTTTACTATTGCTAGTAGATCGCTTAAATTAATAATTAAAGTAAATACGAATTGTTGGACAATGAAACTTATACTAGCTATATACGTATACTGTATATAGAGGAGCAAGAAAATAAAAATTATGATGATCACATGAATCTAGCATGACGAACAACGAACCCAAAAGCCCCAGAGCCAACGATCGAAAACCCGGGCGAGTCGTAGCACTCGCATGGAACTGGAACTGTCGGAGGCGTTTTCGGTCTTTGGAATGGAACAGATCAGGGACGGTCGCACAACAGGGTGTGGTGCAGGCGCAATGCATGTATATGGGTATTCAAATGGGGTAAGGGTATTCGTTTGAACGAGCAAACGATGTTCCACATAACAAGTGCTCCATAATGTTTGTATGTACAGCATATATATGAATATATGTACATATATAGAGAAGTGTGTATACCCATAGCAAAAAAAAAAAAAAAGAAAAACAAATTTATATATATATATATATATATATATATATTAAAACTGTGGTCGTTCAGTTCGCTTGTATGTATATATATTATATATATTCATACATATGTATGTATGTATGCACGCATATAATATATATTGTGTTTGCGGTCGACGGGCAATGACGGCCTTATCAATAGACCCCTACAGTAACAGCAACAGCAGTAACATTACATACATATATACACAACAACAAGAAAATAAATAAAAAAAAAAAAACTGAAAAAATATATATGTATATTGAGAAAAAATAAAACTCTGCTGCGTCGCCTCGAAAGAATTTGAAAACAAAAGAAATACATGAATGTACATATATATTTCACATATTATTACATACATGTCGTATAAATAAGCATATATATAAAAATATATATATAATGTATTTTTGTAAGGCCTCTGACTCCGCTTCCTGCCAAAGTTCAGCCTTAAAGGCGTTTACATATTATATCTAAATTGAAATTAACCTAACCAGTAATATTGTTTAGATTATTGCCTTAAGTTTCTTTATAATAAAATATTGATTTTGTCAAAATCAGTACATTTTTATTCGATTGTAAATTGGTTTATACCATCCATATTCTATTAATTTAGATCTTTTACTGATTTAAGCGTAAATATATGTTTTGAATTTCATTTGTTATTTTATTTGTGTTTCTATTTTGAATAAATCTCCCAGCGTTTGATAAACCAGTAGATATAGGTAAGCATAGATATGTGTATAGTAGTATGTACTCTATAGACTGGAGAGTTGCTTTGAGAACATTTGCCATAGATACCTTTTGGCTGTCAGTCTATGCAAATAGGAACACGTGCAGGAGAAGGTGGAGGATGACATCTTCTTGTAAAATGCACGACAAACAGAACCCAATTTGTTTGTTTTAGAACCATCGAAAGAAAACCGCGACAACAAATACCGCAAAAAGACGTGCGCAGAGAGAGGAGAACAGCAGAAGGAAAACAAAATGATGAAGAACCACAAAATGAAATCACGGAAATACAATTTACAGACAACACACATGTTCCGTGTACTTAAATTAAACATCAGAACAAACAAAAAACAAAACAAAAATTGTTACGTATAAAAGGAATTTTAACGAAATTCCGAAAGACAAACAACAACAGCAACAGAAATAAAAAATAAAACGAAAACCAAACAAACAGAGACAACAGACAGCAAAAAAACAGCGACAGATACAAAGATACAAGATACATGTAACTGCAGATACATTTCGAGTCTAGAAAGCACTTAATAAGCGCACATAATGTAAGCCAATATCTAGGATCCATGCATAAAGAAATATCTTCGAGCTACACTGAAACCTATTTTGTATATTAAGAAACTAGACTGTAAAATAATCTTATTTTAATTAAATCCTAAATATATAAAAAGATAGTGCTCTACGAAGATCCATAGCAACATTAGAACGTCTTCATGTCTTCTTCGAAAAGCTTTTAAAGACATTCGACAAGTCACTTTTTGCTTTTCAATAAGTCACACTAAAGGGATTTTCGCTCAGTGTATATTGGGCCCTAGACCGCACCTCTTGCTCTATTTGGAGACGCGTGTCGCTTTATTTTTTTTTGCTTCAAGTACCTGTTGGACTCTACCTGTTTTGTTTTGTTGTTGCAGTCCATGTTTTTAGTTGAGTTTGATTTTCAGTTTCTGTTCTGTTCAGTAATGTGTTTAACAGGATATGACTATTCGAGACCGATGGCTATGGTTATAGCTGTAGTCAGGGTCCAGACGCAGACACTATCCATGCATAATTACCGAACCCGAGTCCAACCTTTTTAGTTTTACTTTCACTGCACCACATAAAAATTAATGAGGTTCTGGTTACTTGGTTTTTTGGATTCTGATTGCATTTTCATTCATAAATTTGCTCGGGAAATTCCAGGCTACTGATGAATGAATCACACATCCACTTATACACCAAATATTCACACTTTATTTTACTAATTGGTATTTAATGAGGAATTTCTAAACCAAATCTCAATCCATGAAGACATTTAATTGATTTTATTTATATTTTAAAATGAGTTTCTAGAGATATTTCCTTAATAATTTTATTAATTATAAATTTGAATTAAATTTTACATTGAATTCACATAAACATATCGTAAAAATACGATATTAAAAAAAATTATAAGTATTCAACATTAAAACATAAATATATTGCTCTCGATTTTTGAACCCTACCTAAATACCCTTACATTAGATAAGTATGTATTCATACAATAAAGTTAATAATATTAACTTCTTTTTTTATGATAAATGTAAAAAGTTAATGAAATATGTATTTAGCATAGTTCGTGCTCACCCACTGAGATTGTCTGTTGAAATATCATCAAAGAAGCATTTGGGTAAAAAACCACAGATCAATTTCCCCTGCATAAAGTTGACGCCCTAATTAGACAGCGCCGAGTACAGCAACAACGGCTATACTCTACTGGTAAAATATGTTTAAAAATTATATACCTCAAACAATAAAAGGTAAGGTAAACAACATATTTTCCTTGACGCTGTCAGCGAAAACAAATTTATGAGGATTTTTATGGCTGTTTATTTACTTTTGGCACGCAGCAGAGGATGAGTAACTATGACTAGACCCATGCCATATAATACCATCTACATAGACTCATGCATACCTAGGTCATAAGTTCGACCTTTTCTGTGTGTTTGTGTGTGTGTGTATAAGCCGGACAAACGCGAACACGTCCTGTCAATTCTGATCCTGTCGGCGCGTGTTACCATTTAACCATTTGTGTTTACCTTTTTTTTACAAACTACTCGCTTACCTGTAGTCATCGCCATTTCTACCTGCACCCATATGACATATGCCATATTTATATGACACTCTTGGTAATTGGTTAATTTGATTGATCAGTGATCAGTGCTCACCTCATAATATGAACTTAATTTAAGTAGGTTCAAGTACAGACATTCTTTTCTTCTATCTCCATTCTTTATAGGAGTGGAAAACGGTGTGATGTCCTTTTGTCTATGGGAAATGTGCATCAAATATGGCATTAATATTGCATAAAGTTAACGTAGATGACGACCCGTACGTCTATGTATGACTATTTGTTCAGTTGGAGAGGTTCGACTCGGATGAGTATCTTCATGTGGCGTTAGGTATTGTTTGGATTAGAAATTAGTTAAAATTTGCTTGGGTTATTTGTGAACATATCTATTTGTTGTCCTAATAGATTTATTCAGCCGAAAAGGTCTTTAAGTAATATGTTCAGCAGATTCAATGAAATGGGTAAGATTGAACAAAAAATCACAAAGAATAGGCTTGTTTTTAAATTATTTAAAATATATCATTGAATGTGTTTTAGTTTTGAACGAAAAGCAACAATAGCTTATCAAAGGAAATGTCACAAACCAATAAAATCAATTAAATGTGTGTTAAAGAGTGTTAAGGGCCACATCAAGTGTTCCCGATAAGAAATCCGTTTTCGGAGCACTTACAACTTGCCACAGCAGCCGCAGACTCAGTCGCAGTAGATCATAGACCGTAGACCGCAGGGTACTTGAATTCTTCTCAGTCGGTTGGCTTTAATTGATATTATCAAAGTACATAAACCAGTAGAATTTGAATGGTTCTGATGATGGCTCATATTCTCCACCAGATAACAATTGAGACCTAAGTGCGAAATACTTCTTGCTCTTTTGTTGTTGGTGGTAAGATAGTACGGTAAAAGGATAATAATATTTCGGTTGGAAATATTAAAAACGCATAAATATATCAGCAACGGAGAGGCCTGATATCTGAGATCGTTTCTTGTGGGTTCGCTATGGTTGACACTTGTTAGTTGTGCATCGGTCTTACCCATTTCTTGGAGCACCATAAATATGTCAAAATAATGTTCTCAAGTATATGTACACACATCCATGTTTCGGTATGGTATATGTGGTACTCGTATTATTGACTCTCGTGGGATATACAAATAAATATGTATATCGTGTGCGAGTTTTAATTTAGAACTCTTTGGTTTTATAAGTATACTCTGGTCATTATAACTCGTTATATATTTTGCCATTTCAAATTGGTTTTCAGTATTTTTTGTCATTAACATTCGATATTTTGTTTGCCTTTCCTTTTACAGATCAACTCTGCTCGCTCTGTGCTCCGGTCCATTGACATTGGAAATCAAGTGTGAAACACAGCACCTACCCATAAAAAACATGGTAATATATTATCCTTTAGGGACACCACATATAAGTACAATAAATCACATCATTAGGAACATACTCCATAGCACTTGTTGCTCCAGTACGACTAATGCCACATCTTCCATTTGAATAATTTATGTCCCAGATTTGTTTTGTTGACACGAACTCCTTTCAAAACCTAAAACATACCATTCAAATCACTAGAGTAACTATACCATATAACTGGGTTTTAGCCCTGACAATTTACATGTACACAGTTTAGTTTACATTTTTCTGCTAGTCATTTTTTGAGGTCGTTTACCGTTATTTGCATTTGTGCTCAATGCATTTTGTGCTACTTACGGAAAGCCTTAGGTGACACCTTATCGCACCTAACTGAGCATAACGTTCCCCATGATGAGCTTCGTACAGCTGGTAGTTTCTCTGCTGTGAGAATTTCAGGTATGGCTGGTATTATGTGGGCTTCGCTCAGAGAACTTAGGTTTAGCTGTATTAGGAGGTAAAATTTCTCTTGTCTATTTGTTAAACAGTGAAGCTTCTTGTTGTAAAGTAGATCGTAGATCTAATCCGATCAATTCCTTTTTGTCTAAAAAAAAAAAAATATTGTAGACGAGCACACGCTACTTTAAATCAATACATTGATTCTTGTATATAAATATATTATATATTAATTATTAATAATAATTTTATAATAAAAAAAATCACGGATTTATTAAACTGTCCTCTTAGTTTAGAAAATACTATTAGTAAGTTTGTGTTTATTTTGGGTAAAACCTTTTGAACAATATTTTAATAATAAATTTTATTCTTTAAATATTATAATTTCAATATTGTTTTGGAAACGAAAAGAGTATATAAGTACTATACTATAGGGAGATGTATACTATAGGGAGATGTATTTTATAAGGCATGCAAGCAACGCGTGTTTAATAATACATAGTATTTGTACATATATGTACATATATGTATGTGACGTCTGTGCAGGTTTATAAGGTTAAAATGTTTATATAAATCACAGACACATGCAACCTAATGGTTCCAATATTGAAATGAAAATATAAATAATAAATTAATAATTCACTGTATTTTTTTTTTGTTTTTTAAATTAAATTGAAAATTTGTTAATGAGGCGAAACGTTGTAGCAACAGCTCCAAAAACAAAAAACAAAAAAAAATATAATATAATACATTTTTATTTCATATGTATAATAATTATATGTATGTTTGTCTATATATATGTATAGCTCTGCCTTTATATTGTAAGTATGTGGTTTGAGCTATTCCAAAGTGTAAACAAGAATCGTACGTCGGCCTCTGGATTCTTTACGTCCGTCTGAATGTCTGTGCGTCTGTCCGGCTATTCGTTTTAGTCCCGGTGCCCCAGCACTAGTCTCCCCCGGTCAACTTTGCGATCATGCTTATCAGTGCTGAAACAGTTTTTCTTTTTTTTTATATATATTTTTCGTATAATTTCATATATTTCTCGTCATTTTTTTAATAACATAAGAATAATTTTTTTTTAAATGCCACAAAGGTTAAGCTGAAATCAGAGAGCGACGTCGACCCACTTGAAGAGTCGCCTAGTTTTAAATCCTCTGGACTACCCTGTTTAGCTATAAAAACCTTGTCGAAATGTCCAAACAGATCGTTACATTTGCTGGCTATTCAAATAACGATAAAAATGCCATAAAACATATAGAATAGGCTCCAAAATCTTTTATGACTTTCTCTGGTTCAGATCTAACAAGTTTTTAATCAGCCATTAGAACGGTATAAGTATCACTTGTTGTCGTCATATCCAGATTTTTACGACTTTCCGACAATTTCTTTTTTGGCGCGTCGTCTGGGGAATTGGCAAAAGATACTGGAATGTAGATGGAATGCATATAGCCGTCTCTTTCACCATTCAATGAGCGACGTGTGCGCCTACTCGACTTTTAGGTTCTCACGGCGCCTGTAATCCTGTCTTTCCCTGCTCCCGCACAAGGATACTTGTGCCGCGACTTATGAAATTCTACACGCGTCTCGTATGAATGCCTATATTTTATGATCTTCCCTTTCTTTCTGCAGCTCTCTCACTCGTCCTATTTAGTGTTATGCATGATCCTATAACATATAAGCGTGTTTCAGAAGTTTTGAACGAATACCAATTTACAGTTGGCTCGCTTGTTCCACGCATTATAATTTCACGCTTAATTTGAAGGAGCTGAAGTAAATCCTTTCAAGAAACTAATTCAATATTCGTATATCATTTATGTAGAGCTTGTAGCATTTTCAAAATTTTTTTGTCCATCTTTAGAAAACAGAAATATAAAGTTTAAAATAATAACGCTCGACAGGTAAATAAGATCGTAAATGTAGAAGAATATAATGTTATATTGTTATATTTTAAAAATTAAATTATTTGTAAAAGTTTTTAATTTTTTAAGTTTAATAAAGAATCCTGCAACAATTGAAATATTTTAATTATAACTATTTACCACTATTGATTTAAGGAAGGTCGTATCAAAACTTGGCTGTAATATAAAGGCTTTCATGTTATACGTTTATGTGTAAAATAATATATATACCATAGTGGTATATATTATATTCTGGTGTATATATTATATACACATTTTTTTTATTTATTTGGAAATTTATTGTTGAAATTTTATCGATTATAATGTTTAATAAACATTTACTATATAAGAAACTGACTTTTATTTAAGATTGGAAATATTTTACAGATCATATTATTCATGGATCATAATGAACTGCCTATGACAGAGCGATTACTAATTATGCCATGTATGATGAATGTATTAGATAATTTAGAAATTATTTAATAATAATGCATACTTAAGAATTAGTTATACAGTAATACTAAATGATATTCTAATAGTTCAAATGAATTCGACATGCTAATATGTTTCCTCTAGACTCTTGTCTACGCATACGCTTAAATTGTTGTTGCTAAATGTTTATTAAATTTCGAATATTTAGTGATGGTTTTTCGATTTTCAGTGCCATTAATATTGAATAATGTATTCTGTAAATATACAATTTCATTATCTGTACACTGTGCGCTTCAACTGCTGCGGCTGGGACATTAGCTTTAATTATTGTTAAATTTTAAACGCTCTGCTTATACAATACATACAAATATAAATACATATATATATATACAAATATGCACATAACAGTGTGTGTGTGTGTGTAAATATGTATGTACGATGGCAACAGCCAACCACAACAACGACAATAACAACGCTCATAGGCCAACAACAATTTAACCTCAGCACAGGCCCGGCTTGGCATGCCGCCCTCTCTCAGTCCGCTGTCTGCTATTGAGAGGCGTTGCTTAAAACGAAACGAAACGAAACGAAACGAGCGAGCGAGCGTACGAGAGAGAGAGAAAGAAAGAGAGAGAGAGAGAGTGAGCACAAGAGCCAAGAGCCGCCAGGCATATGCACTGTATACGTGCGATAAGGTACGTTGCCTGCACAGCGACTATAGTCTCTGCAGCAACAGCAGCAACAGCAGCAGCAGCAGCAGCAGCTCTCCGATCAGGCATTGTATGTGTACACACCAACAGCAATGAAGGAATGAAGAGAGTGACAGACATATGCAAAGAGAGCGCGATCGCAGCGAGAGAGAGAGAGAGAGTAAAGCAAAGAGAGCAGAGTAGGCAAATGTTGTGTTGTTGCTGTTTTTGTTGTTGTTATTCAAGCGGCTGAAGCTTGCGTTAGAATCTGTAAGGAAAAGAAACATGCATAATGATTATGATTTATAATATAACGGCATGTGGAGCAAAGTGCAAAGCACAAAATGTAATTGCATGAATGAAAGCGACGGAGAATAACAAAAGAGCGACAGTGAGAGTGAGAGAGAATGAGAGCGAGTGCGAGAGCAAGAGCCTGAAGCAAAATCAGAAACAGAATCAGAATCCGAAACAGAAACAGAAACAGAAACAGAATCATACCCAGAGTTTGAAAGAGAGCAATTTGGGATGCGCGGGGATTTGCTGTAGTGCTTATTCCATATTCCAGTACATACAGTGCGTAGGTTGTGTGAGTGTGTGTGTGTGTGTGTAGTGGCGTTTAAAAAAATACACTTTTTTTTATGATTTTTGTTCGTTTTGAAATTAAGCGTGTGCATGAAGCTCAGTTTGTATGAAAAACGCGACGGACACGGACACGTACGTTGATCAGCGCGGATTATTATTTAGAATTTCTAGCGAGTGAGCTTGAATTCTAGTAGTGAGCTTAAAGCTGCACAGTGCTCGGTGCTCGGTGCTCGGTGCTCGGTGCTCGGTGCTCGGTGGTCGATGGTCAATTGAAGCTTTTTGTTTAGTGCATTTGTCGAACATGACGAAGACGAGCAAGAGCAAAGAGAAGGACAAGAGCGGGTCTACAGTGGTGCCTCGTGTCACGACCAGCAATTTGTTAGCGAATGCCGCCAAAATGAAGATCACCAAAGCATTGGTCAATGCCAAGAAGCAGGCTGGGCCCAAAGGCGGAACAACAATGGATAAAGCAACAGGATCAGCTATAGCTGCACTCGCCGCATACGAGCAAACGACAATGAAAGAGACAGCAATAGGGGCGCAGGAGAACGGCAACGACGACGGCGAACAGCGAGCCATAGCAGAGACGCGGACGTCGACGCCGACGACGACGCTGACGTCGACGTCGACGCTTGCCACAGCGAATTTATCGTCGACATTTGAGTCGAAGGCTCAGACATCAGTTGCCAGCGAAACAGCGAAGCAAACGCAAGCAAGCGCAACAACAGTTAAGTCAAGCGAAATAGCAACAACAACAACAACAACAACAACAGCAGCAGCAGCAAAAACTGCAGCAATAGCAGCAACAACAACAGCAGCGAATTATGATGAGAACGTAAGTTGTGACGTCACAAGCAAAGCTGTTGCAGACGAAACGGCAAATGCTAATAATATAAATATAAATATAAATAATAATAACAATCAAGATAAAGTCGAGCCGAAAACAGAAAACGAAACTGCCGATAAATATTACAAAATCGTTGATAAGTGTAAAAGTGAGATAAGTGATGAAAGCGTAACAGCAACAGCAACAGCAGCAGCACTAAACACAAGAGCAACAACAGTTTTGCCGCTGTTAGTGTTAAATAATAATAATAATAATAATAGTAATCATAATAGTAATATTGATATCAATTTGAATAAAGAGCATAGCGACGCCGACGCGAGTGAGAATAAACAAATCAAAAGTGAAACAAGCGAACCTGTTGATGCAACAGCAACAGTTGCTACTTTGACGGCGGCAACAGTTGCTGCCACTGAATTACCGTTGCATTATCGCGGCCTACACAATTCCGTGATCATAACCAACTATCAGCACCAACAGCAGCAGCAGCAGCAGCACCAGCAACAACTACAGCATCACCAACACCAACAGCAGCAACAACAGCAGCAGCAGCAGCAAGTGCAAGTGGAGCAGCAACATATTTACGAGCAGCAGCAGTTTCTGCAACAGCATCTACAACAACAGCAACAGGAGCAACAGCAGCAACACGCGACCTGGTTAGCATACAACAATTGTGCATACGACCTGACCAGCAACAGCAACAACAACAGCAGCAGTAGCGCCGCAGCAGCAACAGCAGCAGCTGCAGCAGCCGCAGCAGTAGCCGCACACGAAAAAACTGATTTCTATGCATTGGCTGCTTCGCATAATCTCTTAGCGCATTTTCCATATCATCCGCACACGCATCCGCATCTGTACGAGTCGCAGCAGCAACACCAGCAACAGCAACAGCAACAACAGCAACAGCAGGGCAGCAACGGCAACAGCACGGATCCCATAATGCGCAACAATTTTGCGCTTTACAGCGTCTATGGAGCAGGGGGTGGTGGTGGCAGCGGTGTGGGTGCCGTAACTGGTGCCGATCATCAGTTGCAGCAACATGTTGCTGCTGTGGCGGCAGCAGCCGCCGCCAACACAGTCATTGCACACACCACACACAATGCGACGCCCAACATCGATGACGTCATACAGGACACACTCAAGGATGAGTGCTATGACGACAATCACAGCTCCTATCACATGCTCACCTCAGTGTCCGATCTGCACGTGCTGAAGGAAGTCAATCCGACCATCTATTCCATGACGCACGATCAGCTGCTGCAGCATCAACAGCAGCAGCAGCAACAGCAACAACATCTGCAACACCTGCAACATCATCACCAGCAGCAGCAGCAGCAGCAACAACTCCAACAGTTACATCATCACTGTAGCAACAACAACAATAGCTCCGCCAACAACTCGGTGGCCGGTGACTCGCCCTCCCCCTCGCACACGCTCTCCGCCGCCCATGTCCATGCCAGCGATGTGGCCACCCTGCAGTCCTTTACCCAACTAACCAGCGCCGCCCCAAGCAGCGGCCTCCACAGGGACAGCTACGGCAGCCTCTCCCCGGAACACGGCAGCTACTTCACCACACCCCTCAGTCCGGTGCTGCAGAGCAGGTGAGTTTTATAACTCTGCTATAATCATCTGATAATTAACTAACATAATATGATAGTATTGGATATTCCTTAACTTCTTCGATCTTTGTTTTTTTTCGAACTGCTTTTTATTCGGTTCAATTCATATTTTTTGAATGCATTGCGATATTGAATCCACTTCTAAACTAAATTCGAATTATGAGAAACTATAATAATAGCCATAGCACTACTTTTATGGTTTTCTACGTCTATGTTCAGCAGTAGTAATGGAATATCTGGGTACATTCTTCTTGACGTAGGTTTCCACATAAAAAAACTATGTTTTAATTACTTCTTTGACTTAATTATTATTTTTTTTTATTAAGAAACGATTTAATACATTATGTATTTTATGAATTTGTTTCATCAGTTCGAAAAACGCTTATATATAATACGTATAGTATAGTATATAGAAGTTTTCTCCAGGCGCTACAAATATGTTTGCATAAACTAACTAGACTACTGATTAGTTGTAAACTAATTTTGATATCGTAATAGTTTCAAGTGTTAAAGACTTTATTTTATGTTTTCATTTAAATTCAATTTCAATTTATGATATAAAATATCAAATCTGACAATCAAACACCTGGATATCTGTATTCCCTTGTTTATATCGAAGCAAGCGCCAAAAGTGAGCTCATTTATTGATCTTATTGTTGTTGTACTAAAATTTGTTGATGTTGTTGTTGTTGTCGTTGTTGTAATTGTTGTTGGTATTGGTAGTGTTGCTGGTGTTAAACCCCCGCCTCGCACGTGCCTTTCGATGAAAAACGCAGCGCCGCCTCGTCAATTCGCACAGCCAAAAGTCATGATCAGAAGCAAAATGTCTTTGTTGTTGTTGTTGGTTTCTGATTCATGTGTTTCTTTTTCTCTTTCTGTGTTTTTCTTATGTTTCTCCAGCTCGTCATACTACTCATAGGTGAATTCAAAAAAACAATATATATATTGGAACAAAACAAAAAAAAAACCGTAGAAAAATAACAGCACAAAATGTCATAATTGTTGCACTTGTTGTTAGACTTCGCTCCAGACTTGTGCACTACCTCTGTCCCTCATTCCCCCTAGCTCCATTGGTGCTATATATTAAGCTATAGAGTCTACATTCTGTTACGGCATTCTCAGGTGGTTTTGCATTCTCTTTATATGAACATATATGAATGTAATTGTTCTAACTGTTATATAGTTCATTATACATAGAAAAATATGCATTTCGCATACTGGAAAATCTGTTCATCTTTTAAGCTATTGTTATTTTTGTTGTTCATGTTTTAAGGCACTATTTTTGTTGTTTCGAAGAGTTCCACAGCGACAGGAATGTTTTCCTACATTTGTTTTCTTCTAATACAGTTGGTTTCATTCTTGATTCTTCTGCGCTTTGATACGCAGAATTCCGATGAATAGATTACAAAATATTTGCGATCAGTGAGGCAGGTTAGACATTGTGCGAGTCTCTACTTAAATACTTTTAATATTATTAATATACAAATTTTTCATTAATTATAATGTACTAAATCTATTAAAATATTATGGTGTACGTTTTAATAAAATATCTCTACAAACATGAGCAGTTCATGACTTTTCAATAAAAATAAAGGTATTAATAATCCATTAACTTCCATAAAATACAAACTATGTTATAGTCACTGACTTATTAAACTACCCTCGCATACTATTACAAGAAAAAAGAGAGAACACAGTTTAGCATTAATATGCTTTAAAATTCAACACTGTATAAATATATTTGTGCATTATTTCAATCTTAATGAAGAATAATAAATGTTCCCAAAATTTTATCCACTTAAAATATTTCACTATATTTTAATTGTATTCAGTGTGTTTTTATGTTGTTTATATTATGGAGCACCGTTGCGTTTTTACCAAATCGTTTGAAATTACGTCTTCTCGTAGTTTGTATTTTTGCAAATTGCAGTCATTCAGTGTTTTGAGTTCCTGTCCCCCCCCCCCCTCCCTCTAAAAAAAAGGCAGAGACCAGCAAGAAAGAAATATCATAAAAGAGAATATTACTTCAATTTCATAAACATAAATAAAGCCAAAGTCAAGAGATCTCGAAAAGTTTGAGCATTGTGAGTAGTGTGAGTGGTGTGAGTGGTGTGAGTAGTGTGAGTGGTGTGTGCGTTTGCACATTATGGTTAATACTGTAGAGTTCTCTTGATCATAATGCTGAGTCATGAGAGTGTGTCCCCAAGCTGAACATTGAATCCAGTCCCAGTAGCAGACTTAAGCATTATAGATCAAACAAGTTAGGTGGTGTTCCGACGTATTGTGGCTCTATAATGGGATAAGGCTGACTTGGTAAAGCCAGGTTAGTTTAATTGTCATGCTGGTTGCAAGTAGCACGTGTTCAGGTAGCAAGTCGCGCACGTGCCACTACAGACATAGACACCTAGGAAAATTAAGGGGGGCATGACCCGCATTAGATCTTCAACTTAATATAAATACAAAAAAAAAAAATAAATAAATAACCCGAATTGCAGCCGAATGCAAATTGCAATTGAAGCGCATATTTCCAACTTGTTCAACTGCAAGAGGATACCCCATACCCCATATGAGCATACCCTATGTAAGTATATAGTATATACTATACCTATGAGTACGACCGTACTCGAGCGGGGCACTACGTAATATAATAGCCCTAACAACACCTAATTCATGACATAGAAAACTCTGTATTGACTGAACCACTTGGAACAGCCTCAGTCGGTGCTCAGGTCTGCTCAGGGTAGCCGCTGAGTCAGCAGTAGTACCTACAGTGGCTACCCTGACAAAAAACGGAGACCTAACGACGAGCCCTCTCGCTAGCGCTCTAGCTCTCTAGATCTCACTATCGTTCACGCTCTCAGCCAAAATAATGTATTAGAAAAAGCTCTCCATGGACCCGCACAATTTCAACTTAATTTTTTCGTTCTAGTTTTTCACTCTCGATTTTTGTCGAGTTTCTGTTTATTTACGTTTAGTTTTAATTGAAAACGTGTTTTGCATAGTTATAGGAAAATTGGCATAACCAAATAACATGACATAACATTTTGTTACAATATTTGCTACATCTGTACTTTAACGAAAAATGTATATAAAATGTGTAATTCTGTTTGGTTTCATTTGAAGAAGTGTGAAATAAATAGGGAGTTGGTTGATGGTTGATCTTAAAACTTACATTAACCATTATTTTATTATGTACCATGGTGAAAAAATTCTGTGGTAATATATACAACAATTTGGAGATTTTTTCCATCTCAACTTTAACGAATATATTGTAAAATTGTTTGGTTTCGTTTGGAATAGTATGAAATAAAAATAGAGAAGTTTACTAAAGTTACTAAAGTTATTAACTATATTATTGCAAACCATGATTCATATATACTGATGAAGTATATACAACATTTCGGGGTTTTTTCCCCAAGTATTTCTAGAGCGTACAGTATTAAATGCAATTGCAGCTCTTGCTTTAGCTTAGCTTTAAGCTCAGAGCGTTTGCTGTAGATTTTTGTTGCTCGAAGCGGACAGTCGGGTAGAACGGACGGCATGCAGTTGGGTGACGAGCGCGTGTATGTGACTTTTGGTCAATTTGGTTGCAGTGTAGAAACCAGAAGAAGATATGAGATACGAGTGGTTGGCGCGCACATAATTCCATATGGAAAACAAGAAGTCTGCGCGAAATACTCACCTGCAGCAAACAGCAACAAGAACTACAATACCAACAAAAACCATAACAACAACAACAACAACAACAACAACAATAACAACAACTGCAACAATAAGAAGAAGTATAACTATAATAATTAACAACGAGCAACGATAAAATAATATCGTGCATTTTTATTGTCTTGCCACTTCCTATATACTCGAACCACTTGCATTATTCAATGCGAACGAATGCCACCAAACAGCATGCGACATCTTTCGTAGGTTTTGCTATATACATATATTAATATTCATATATGTATATGTAGATTTATAAACGTATACATATGTTCATATATGCTGTAATTGTTATATACTAAGATTTGTCATGTTTTTTTCTTTTCGTAGTTTTTGTTGCGATTATCGCAGAGCGTGTTCATCGCACAGAATATAGATTAGAAGACTCTTTCGATTTCACACGAACATATACGTTATCGTATCACAATACTTGTTATACTATATTTTAATGGTTTTTTTTTTTCAATACATATTAATGATTGGCTTTACCTATTAGAATAGAACACATGAAATATTTGACAAATAATTGAGTATCAATATATTATTGGATTCAATCAATAGACAATGATTATACGAAAACTGTTGGCAATAGATCTGTGAAGGTTTTTTTTTTAAAGGTTTTCGAATACTTTTTTATATTTGTTCATAAATTAGTGAACAAGTTTCGGATTTAGGATGCTTTCATAATATTTTTCATAGTTTTATTTTATTTTTATACCCTTATAAAATGTTTTTATTTAATTTTTTTCCGGGGCTTTTGCAAAGGCCGTAAATAATTTGTTTATTTATTTGTAATTTTTCTGTGAATTGCAAATAGTTTTATTTATATTTTTGGTTAATTGTTGCTGTTGGGCTTTTGTTTTTCACCTGTCAATTTGTTAAACATATGTAATTTTTACTGTTATTACGTTTTAAGGTTGTCGTTTGTGGTTGTACCTGTTAGAATACTTTGCTCATACAGCAGAGATGAGGTCGGATAGAGAGCGAGCGGTACAGTTAAAGCAGCGCAGTCTCAGAGCCACTGTCGTCGCAGTCGTTGGAGCCGTCGCTGTTAGCATCATCAGTCATCAGTGGCAGTGGCAGTGGCAGAGCTGCGACTGCATTGGCATAAAACTAAACCCGACTCAAGTCATTATGCAAACGCGCGTGCCCCGTTTCGGTTGTTGTATCGTCTGAGTTTTGAGTTCGAACAGACTGACTATATGCGATTTTTTTTTCGGCTTGAAACAGCAATAAACAAAAAAAAACAAACAAAACAAAAACAAAATTTAAAACTACAACTACAACAACAACAAAAAAAAACTAAAACAAATAAAATAAGCTTTCGGTGTTGATCGTGTTCGCCTGGCCTCAAGTCTTTGGAAATGCCGTCTAAAGCATAAACAAATTATAATTGTATTTTTTGACATATCGAACGAAAAGGGTTGTAAAAGACAATCGAGAAAGAATCATATAATAATTGCTTAAAACAAATTCAATTGATTTTCTTGTACTCTCTATTAAGTCGCATGTACAATTATTTTGGCCACCAGTGTGCGTGCGCAAGTGCATGTGTGTGAATGTGAAAGCTCTGCTCGATGTTCGCTGTGTCATTCTAGTGAGGACTTGCACTGTTAAAGTTCGCTCTCTCTCTCTCTCTCTGTCTCTCTTTATCGCACTCTCACTCACACTTTGTGTACTTCCGATCTTGTGAATGACTTTGTTGACTTTGCATTTTGTGTGTCTCTTTCTCTCTCTCTCTCTCTTTTTCTGTGCCTGTGTGCTTCTCCTTCTTCGGGCTTTTGATTTGTTTACTCCAAAATTTGTAAGAGAGCCCACAAGCGAACAAGCGTGGCGAAAATATTTGCCCAAGCTACTGTTGGCCAAGCAATTTGAGCCGTGCCATAAACAAAGGCGGCAGCAAAGTCAGAAGATTCGAGAGAAAAGAAGAGCTCTTAATTAAAACACATAAACGCTTCCATTTAAACTTGCTGGTGGTCCAAGCAAAAGCTCTGGCAACACACACAGCGCTGTAATGTAAACAATAGCCAGAGCAAAGTTAATTAGCATAGCTTTCGTGTTCTCTGCTCTTTAACAGCGTCTGTTAATGAAATCGCGCGCAAAACGCGTACAGATGTTGACCTAGCGTTTTTAATCGCTGCAAATTGTTAAATTTAAAAAACAGAAGCTAAAAAAAATTTAAAAAATCTCAAAAAAAAAACATTAATTAAAAGAAACAACATGTTTTTCTCCAATTATAATAACATGTATTTGAAAAATTACTGCTATAGGTAATTTAAATGATCTATTTATAAATTTTTGTTAAATAATTTTAATAATTTAATTTTTATTATTTAAATATATATATGTATATTTGCTTGATTTATTGCAGCTCTGTGTATGCGGGTCCGTTGCTAGCCTCAGCGGCCAATGGCATGCAGTACGGCATGCAAACAATGGCCTCTCCCACTCACATGCAGCAGCACCACCACCAACAGCAGCAACATCACCATCAGCACCAGCAGCAGCAGCAGCAGCAACAGCATCACCATCACAACTCCAGCAGCAACAGTCCGGGTCCCGTTGGTCTGCTCCATACGAGCGGATCCGCTCTGCTGGACGATGGCTACGGCTCACCAAAGAGCAGCCACAGCGGTGGCACTGCTGGTCCTTTGCCTGGCTTCCAGCGCATTGCACCGACTGTTGGTGGTGCGGGTGGTGCAGCTGCTGCCGCTTCTGGCTATGGCAACAGCGTGGCCAATGGCTCTGCCACTGGGGCTGAACGTGGTGGATACGCATCGCTACCTAATTACCGCACACACGTAAGTCAACTGCCTACCTACCATTACCACCACCTGCCCCACCGTAGAATGTAGACAGTAGACTGTTCCACTGTTTCAGCAACAGTAGGTTATGCCTATTCTGGAGAGGTCTTAAAGGGTATTCCCTTTCATATGTAGGCTCTTACTTCATGCTATATAGCAGAATGTCAAAAGTCACAGACGTAATGTAAGATCGAATAAAACTCAATATTGTAGGGTATTATGTATTATTTCG
Organism: Sphaerogastrella javana; assembly: GCA_037040025.1. Classification (NCBI taxonomy): domain Eukaryota; kingdom Metazoa; phylum Arthropoda; class Insecta; order Diptera; family Drosophilidae; genus Sphaerogastrella; species Sphaerogastrella javana. Next base: position 7,395 of record JBANCZ010000771.1, on the reverse strand, counting down.
AGAAATCCTTATTTTATTGCTGATCAGAAGGTGTAAAAATCAAAATATATCTTACATGATATCATATTACATCGAAGTATTTTAAAAATAGAATATTTATAATATATTTAACTCTGATATATTCATATATTTATGTCAAACCTTGAAGTTTATCTAGGATATTTCGCATTATTTCCATTATTGCAGTAAAAAAAGGATTAAAATCAAAATAAATCTTCTTAAATGTCACCACATTAAATAGATCCTTAAAATATATTAGAAATATAATAGTTTATCGTATATTTTCCAATTTTTTAAACTATTTGCTAGGGTACCTCGTATTCGATGGGTTGTTGAAAATTGGATTAATACCAAAGTATTTCTTAATAAATGATATCATATAAAATAGAGCGTCAAAATATATTAAGAATATAATATTTAATTCTATATTCAACATGGTTAACTCTGAAATACCTGTACATTCATATACAAACCTATATCAACTTTTTCCTGGGGTATATGGGTAAACAGAACCTCAAAATATATCTAAAATGCATTTCATCTATAGGATGTAATGTAATTTAATGTAATAAACTCTTAAATATTCATCAATTTATATTCAAACCTGTATGAACTTGTTGCTAGGGTATCTCGTATTCGTTACATCGAATTGAATTTGGTCACGTTGTAATTATTGCAATTCTTTTAATTTCGCTTTGCAGAGTGACGCCTGGAGCAGTCATTACGACACAATTAGCTACGCGCCCAGTGCCGGCAGTCAGGGTCAAGTGGGCGGGGTGGGTGTTGCGGGTGGCGGTGCTGCCGCTGGAGTCGGTGGCACCAATGTGATACGCAACGGACGTGCTGTGGTCGCCGCTGCCGCTGCGGCAGCTGCTGCGGCTGTGGACAATGCCGTCGATCCCGCCCGATTTCTCACCGCCTCGGCATCGCTGACAGCAAGTAAGTACAAACGGTTCTCTGATCACATATACCACACGTAAACCACATAGTTCATAGGCAAAGAGTAACATAGTTCAGGGTTTCCTTTTATTTTTATTTCTGGGTAGAATTTCACACCAAATATTTAGAGCATTTTATGCATTCTTTTAAACTATTTGCTCAACCTGAGTAAACCCTAGGGAAAGAGGACACAACAATTGGTGCCAACTGTCTGCCTCTTTTTTGTATTTCAAATAGAACTACAGGCGGAGGACAGACAGACGATAGACGGAGGACACTCAGACAGTTTAACGTAGTCGAAAAAAATATGCTCTGAAACTTGAAAATAATGAAAAGACTCTCAAAAATAGGAGTATATATTTAATATACAAAAATGTATCAAAATGTATGTATTTTAAAGGATATATATATTTAAGATTCTAATTTACATAACTTTTAATGTTTTTAAGGGAAAAGATAAGAACAGGGATGTGCTAGTTATTTCAGAAATAAAATATATAAATTTGATTTACTATAAAAATAGTGAGGATTGTTTAATGAAAATATATATTTTAATATATTTGAACAAGCTTTAAATCATTTATATTTATGTTTAGTATAGTAAATAGGAAGTATGCGATTTGAAATGAAATAGAAGAGTTCCAGAGAGTCCCAATGAATTCCTATTATTTTTAAATATATTTCTACATACACATACGCACATGCACATAAACACATATTTATATTTTAAGTATAACGTATAATAAATTCAATTAATTTTTTATCAACTCTTGAAATGAACAAATGAGAACAAAACGAACAACAACAACCACAACAACAACAACAATTAGCACAGTAAACACACAAATTAAACGAAACAAAAAACAATATAAAAACTAATACAAGAAATAAATACTAAGAAAAAAACCACATAAGCTATTAAAAATTAACATAAACAAATAAATGAATGAAACTACAATTGTTACAAATTTTCACGCACACCCAATTAATACACACACACACAAAACAAATATGTGTATTCATATATATTCGAAAAAAATCTCAATTTAAACAAAAATAAAAACAAACAAAAAAATGCAACATAAAATTATTAAACATTACACTGTACGCTCTATCAAAATATCTGTATGTTTACTGCTGATATCTTTATGTATAAATCTATATATACTACATATATATATATATAAATGTAAATCTTCCAAAAAGCATTGCTCGATGCCGATTTTTTCACTGAGGGGCGAGAATGTGTGAATTGTGGTGCGATTTCGACCCCATTATGGCGCAGGGATAACACAGGACACTATTTGTGCAATGCCTGCGGATTGTATCATAAAATGAACGGCATGAATCGACCTCTAATCAAACAGCCTAGACGATTGGTAAAAACGCAAAACATCAACCACTTAAATATACTAACAACCACAAAAAAACACTCAAAAACATAAACCAAATACAGAGTATAATTTTTGCTTTTGTGTGGAACAAAATTTGAAAAGAAAGATTTTGAGTGAAAAACTCCTCGAATGAGAATGGGAGAACTTATAGAAATCCGCCAGCCAGACAGTACAGTTCTCGCTTCTTTCGTTGAACAAAATCTGATAAAACTGAATATTGAAAAGTTGACAAAAATTTGATAATGATATTGATATTAAAAATTGATATTGAAATTGAATACATACGTATGAAAACTGAAATCAAGCATCGAATGGAACCCAAAAGTCTATGCAATTTAAAATGAAAAAAGAGAGAAATTAATTGAATTTATTATATTATTAATTAGTACAATGCTAATTATTGTTAAATATAGAAACAACAAAAAAAAAAAAAACTAAATCAAAAAAAACGTACCAAAAAATATAATGAAAAACTTGTTCATTATTACAGTGGCCGCTGAATCAGGCGGGGATTTCTATAAGACCTACCCATTTAATGTGACCGCCGCCAACACCGCCGGTAGCCGCCAAAAGGCAGCAGCTGCAGCTGCCGCAGCAGCAGCAGCAACAGCAGCAGCAGCAGCAGCAACAACAGCTACAAATGCAACTAGCTCTGCCGCTGTCGCTGGCGTCACGTCTGGCACTGCCACTGCCACAGCATCGGCATCGGCATCGGCATCCACGTCCTCCGTAACGTCAACGGCTCTCGAAGAGCACGTTAGTCGCACCAATTCGAGACGCTTGGTAGGTCGTCCATTACAAATGATTACGCATACAGCGACAAACCTATAGAAACCTATAAATACCAAAACAGAACGAAACCAAAAACAGCAACAACATCAATTCCAAACAACCCAACAAACCCCATGAACTACCCGCAAATTAATGGCCAATACTTCTACTAATTCAAGTAATTTATCTAACTTAAACTAAACCGCGTAGCCAAGTGGTAGTAGTAACTTGTGGTTATTGTAAAAGCTTCTTTGATTTAATGTTAGTGTAGCATATTAACTAACGAATTATTGTTCTATTGTTAGAAGTTATTGAAAGTTGTTGTAATTTTTGATATATATAATGTTTATAATAGAAACACATTTAATTTACAATATTGAAGTAATTTCCAAAAGCTAAAAAATTATCTAAATAATCCAACTCACATTCAAGCTCTTAAGCTTAAATCAAATGAAAGCTTTTTTAAGGTTCATTAGAACAAAATTAAAAATTTGTAAATGATATGCAAAACATAATTAGTCAAGTTTAAAGATCTCTCTAATCTATAAACTCCAACCTAGATTAACAAATGTTTTTGGTTTCTTCTCTTGAATAGATCTCAAATTTGTTCCACAATAAAAGCAAAAACCTACAAGAAACAAACTAACTCAATTTATATAATTTACTTATAATAGATATGATAATAATGATATAATGTATGATATATAATATTTAACACCACAGAGCGCTTCTCGACGTGCTGGCATGTTCTGCTCCAACTGTCAGACCAATTACACATCCTTGTGGCGCCGTAATCCTGGCGGAGAACCCGTGTGCAATGCGTGCGGTCTCTACTTCAAGCTGCACAATGTGGTGCGTCCACTCACCATGAAAAAGGACACCATACAGGTGCGTAAATGCTCTACAATTTGTTTGAATTTATATCTAATTTATTTTCAATTTGATTATTTAGAAACGCAAGCGTAAACCAAAGGGAACCAAAAGTGAAAAGTCAAAGAAAATGCGTGCCGCCCAAGCAGCCGAGATTCTGGCAGAGCAAAACAGGACGAATGCTTGCCGCGTCACCATGCAGCAAATGGAGAAAGGTGAGTGCGAAAATGATAGATGACAATAAATCACAATTAAATAAACCATCAATTTTGAAATCACAAATAAATATAACGAATAATTCATCCATAAATGATTCATAAATTAATGTATAGGGTATACACAAAATTGCATAAATAGATTTTTTAAATAGAGAATAACAGTTGTAGCCTGATTTTTACCTAACATAATAAGGTATTATTTATAACAAATAATATGTTACACTAACAAGTAATTCAAGATTTTGGTAGATGGCAAAAAAACGGTCTCACTGCCTTTTCATAGTATTGATGATTTTGTTTTTTTTTTCGCAATAATATAATATTGAAATGTTTAGAAATAATAATTTAAACATATTCATTGATTATTTTATAGATTAAATTGAATTGATTTAACGGATATTTATTCTTGAAATATTAATCCTTAGCTAGTTCTTTCAACTGGTCTTATATTACAGATCGAATAGTTCGGTCCATGACTCAAACGAAAATGTAGCTTAATCAATTATAAAAATTGCATTTTGATTATAATATAATCTATTTTAAAACATTAGTTATTCAAATATAAAATAAACCCATAAATTATAACAAATAATTAATGAAATAAGAACATATTTCAATCATATATATTCATTTTGTTATGTTTGCCACGCATGCCTAATTTGTGTTGTCTACTTTCTCTCTCTTCCCTCTCTCTCTCTCTGTCACTCCGACTCGCTTACACACTCGCCAGAAATGAAACCACTCTCATACATGTCATACGCATCGCAGCAGCAGCAACATCAGCAGCAACAACAGCAACTGTTGCAGCAGCAGCAACAGCAGCAACATGAGCAACATTCATCAGCGGCTAGCTCTCCGCAAAGCATGGCCCCCTCCTCATTGTCACCCAATGCGGCAACATCCCAGCAACATCAACAGCAACAGCAGCAGCAACAGCAGCAACTGTGCGCTGGGCTGGATATGTCGCCGACATCATCATCGTACCAAATGTCGCCCATTAACATGCAGCAGCAGCAATCGTGCAGCATGCAGCAGCAGCAACATTCACCAGCAACACCAACATCCGCCTTATCGCATTCCATCTACTCAACGCCATCACCTAACCACAATAACAACAACAACAACAACATCATCAACAACAACATAACACTTTTTAACAATAACGACAATGATAATAACAAACAAATTATACAGAAATATCTGCAAACTCACCAATTGAGCAACAGCAGCATCAACAACAACAACAACAGCAGCAGCAGCGACCAGCAACAACTGTTGGCACAACAGCAGCAACAGCTTATGCAGCAGCTGATGCCGAACTCCATTACGGCAGCAGCAGCTGCAGCAGCAGCGGCGGTTGCGGCGGCAGCAGCACTCAACACAACCATCAAATCGGAGGCAACCAGCAACTCCACCAACAGCAGCAGCAGCAGCAGCAGCAACAACAACACCAAATCATTAGCTGCCATAACAACAGCAACAACACCGACAACGGCATCGAGCACACTATCCTCGCTGAGCACCAGCACCAGCAACATTATCAACCTGCAAAATCCCTATCAGCAGCAGCAACAGGCGCTTGGTCAGACGGAGATGGACTTGTGTAAGCGTGCCACTTCACCCTATTATCTAAATCATTTGGCTGATGAGGATCAGCCCACCATAATCAAAATGGAGCAATTGGACCATCAGCAGCAACATCAGCTGCACCAACAACAACAACAACAGCAGCAGCAGCAACAGCAGCAGCAGCAACACGATGATATGTTGCTCAGTCGCTCCACATCCATTGACGAGCACTACGAGCTGGCCGCCTATCATCGCCAGCAACAACAGCAACAACAGCAGCAACATCAGCAGCATCAGCAACATGTTGCACTCAGCCAGCACGAGCAACAGATTGCCACCTATGCGATACAACTGCACGAATATGGACGCAAATATGGCGTTGAGCGCGAAACTGTCGTTAAAATTGAATGATATATGCTGTGAAAACGCAATATATAGTGCATAACCAAAGATATTGTTGTTACATTAATCTCAGAGCTCCAAAGAAACTTTAAAACAATTGTAAACAAAATTAAAAAAATGAAAAAAAAAAAAATGAACTTAGTTCTATAAGAACTAGACCGCCCAAAAAACACTCACACACATTCTATTTGTACATAAATTTAAGCGAGCGAAAAAAAGAAATTTCAATTGACATTTCCATAAGCTAGAAAATACAAAGTTGTATACAAACATCGTGCGATTATCATTTAAAAGGCCCTAAAACTACTCGAGTTTTTGTTATTTAAATGCATTATATTTAGTTTAAATTTTAGCGTATATGCAGCCACATAAAAACATTTAAAGCCAAAACTAAGCAAATTTTCCACTGTTGTTAATTTCGAAAATTATTATAACTGTATAAACAAACTTTCTTGAGATTTATAAATCATTATTTTATAAGTTCTATGTGAAAACTATACAAAATCAAAAAATGCAACAAAAAAAAACACACACACACACAAAAATTAATCTCATTGCAATTTTTAGTTATTAATTTAATCTATTTTTTATACATTAATATATATTTAAAGAAAAATTTAAGTTTTAGTTCCATACAACTTTTTACATCATTATGCAATATTAATATTATTCTTGAACAAATAAATGGCAAGTTCCCAAAATATTTAAAAATTATCTAATTTTGATTTAAAACCTTTTTTTTAGTATTTATTTTATTTTAAGTGTAGAATCCGTACATCAGTAAAAAGTACCTTAACAACACAGGGCTACATTTTAAACTCAAACCAAACCTGTGTCTGAAGATTTAATATAAATATAAATAGAATCAGCTTCCTAAAGTCCCATGGTCTTGGTAAACCCTTGCCGCTAAAGTCGTCTTAGAGGCGAGCGGGTATTAACCGTCTTGCGAGTCGGCTGCGATGCCTCAGCAGTTTCTCGCTGTATCGGCTGGTGTGCAATCCAATTTGTTCCTCAACTGTATGCAAATTGAGGTCTCCATGGAGTGTGGTGCCACGCACAAACCAGGGACTGTTTGACTGTTTGTCTGCTATCCCCCATATCTGCACTCCATACAACCATATTGGGGCAAAGCAATGAGCATATTCAACCCTTTTACATCTCAGTGGTAGTGTGCTTTTTCTACTAATGAGCCATCTTAGTAGCTGTAGTCTAAGCCTACATTTTTTGGTTGT
>JBANCZ010000770.1:0-29275 GCA_037040025.1 Sphaerogastrella javana | reverse complement strand
TTTCTAAACGATACCATCGCGGGCTACCATACAAATCATCGATACAAGCGAACGACCGCGGTGGTTCTTTTATATCTTCACTGACCAGTAAGGAATCTTTATATCTATGGCAACAATGTTGTTGCATAGCAGACGTTTTTTTAAACTATTGCCAAGTAGGACTATACCCAAAATCAGACGAATATAGAAAAATTTAATTTGTTTTTCTTGCAGACAATGCCAAACACGCCGTTGCCAGCGCTGGTCGCTTTAGCAGCCAACAACATCAAAAAGTTAAGACAGCCATACTCATGCTTAACATGGGTGGACCCCAAAAGACAGACCAGGTTCATGACTATCTGTTACGTATCATGACTGATCGGGATATGATTCAATTACCGGTGCAGAGTAAACTAGGACCATGGATTGCACAGCGTCGCACCCCTGAAGTGCAAAAAAAATACAACGAAATTGGAGGTGGTTCTCCTATACTCAAGTGGACAGAACTGCAGGGAGAACTGATGTGTAAGCAACTGGACAAAGTGTCACCAGATACGGCGCCACATAAACATTATGTGGGTTTTCGTTACGTGAATCCTTTAACGGAGCAGACGCTGTCGCAAATTGAAAGGTTGACTTATAACAATTATCTTGATTTATACTTAAATCGTTTAATTTACTTGTAGTGATCAGCCAGAGCAAGTAGTACTATTTTCTCAGTATCCACAATATAGTTGTGCTACATCAGGATCAAGTTTTAATAGTATCTTTAGTCATTATCGCGAAAAGTGAGTGAAAACCCAGAGCAACAACTGAATCGTTTAATTAATATATTTATTAACTTGTAGCAATTTACCAGCTAATATTAAATGGAGCATTATCGATCGCTGGGGTACCCACCCATTGTTTGTGAAGACATTTGCCCAACGCATACGTGACGAGCTGGCCAAATTTGTAGAGACAAAACGTAATAATGTAGTCATACTATTCACAGCTCACTCCCTGCCGCTAAAAGCGGTCAACAGGGGTGATGCGTATCCATCAGAAATTGGTGCTAGCGTACACATGGTAATGCAAGAGCTCGGCCATAGTAATCCATATAGTTTGGCCTGGCAATCAAAAGTAGGACCACTACCCTGGTTAGCTCCAGCAACGGATGATGCCATCAAGGTTAGAGCTTTTATCCGTCTTTTAAATTATATATAGTATTCAAATAGTAACATTTATTTATTTAGGGTTATGTTAAGCAAGGCTTGAAAAACTTTATACTTGTACCTATTGCCTTTGTCAATGAACACATTGAAACTCTGCACGAGCTGGACATTGAATACTGTGATGAGTTGGCCAAGAAGGTGGGTGTAGAAGAGATACGACGTGCTGCCGCGCCCAACGATCATCCACTCTTCATCGATGCTCTGACTAACATTGTGGCAGATCATTTGAAATCACAGCGACCTGTTAACCCTAAGTTTTTAATGCGCTGTCCCATGTGCACCAATCCACGTTGTCGTGAAAGTAAAAAATGGTACCATCAGCTCTGTGCAAATTAAAGTGCAATCAAAATTAAATTGTAAACTAATTATTGATAAGGTGGGACTACATTGTTTTATATTATTCATATTTTAAAAACTTTACGTAATAAATAGTAATTTTTCGGTTTTTGGGCCTAATTTCAATAAATTATATATGCTTTACGTATTAAAATGTACAAACTTAAACATTGATTAAACATCGCCCTCCTCTTCCTTCTGTGCGTGCCACTGAGTTTCGATGACTAAATTGTATAGGAATAGCTTTTGAAGTAGCAACTTCAATATTACGACAACACATTCTTAATCAATGGCTTGCAATTTTCTAGCAAGAAAACTACACTAATTTTTATCCACTATGCAAAATCTTTAAATATTATTAACTAACTCAATAACAATATCAATATTTTTTCTGTATCACATACCTAGCAAAGATTCAACTCTGTGACGTCACATTTGTGGTCGATCGCATGATGTCAGCTGCTAAACGATACCTTCTAACTGTTGAACCATTTGCCAACGTCTATCAGCTGTTTTATATCAACTTTTCAAACTTGTTGGTTTTGTTTAATATTTATAGCCAGAGCATCAGCAATATTGTCATTATGGCTCCCGGACTGGGTTTATACAACTCTCGAAACTGTCAAAGCAGCGATAGTAATTATTATAATTAATAATACTTTACTCGTGCAATATGTCTTGCATACCTGAGTTTCATTGCGTAAATTTCTAAAAAAAAAAAAAATCTTAATATAATGCTAGTGTCCAAAAATAAATCCTGGAGCAAACATTGACGCTGAACAAAACAATTACTGGAAGTTTTATGCTAGCAGAATATTCCAAAGCATTTTTTGCTCTCTTCCACAGTTTCACTCAATCAGTACAGATTCCAGTGTCGGCCGGCCAATTAAGTCACGCATCACATCAATTAAAGCCTTTCTTTTGTTTTGGAATTGATTTCAGGCAGCTAGTAAATTCATCCCACCGTATCCACTGCTTGTTCCCATCTGTCTCACAACGTAATCTAATCTACGCTTTGGCATATTGATCATAAATTAATTAAAAAATCCAGCTATACAAAAAACAGTAGTTTTTCCCTCCGGAATGGTACACCGAGCTAACAATGTTGTATACACCGGCGCAGTATATGCTCAGCTCTCGGAGCCAAAAGAAGCTGAAGTGCAGTTTTTGGATATCGACAGGTGAGTTGGCTTAACCCAACAAATTCGGTTTAAATCATTACATAAATATTATAACTTTATAATTGTACTATTATTAACCATATGCAAGTTTTAAAGTTAAGTGACGGAGTCTTTAAAGAATATTATCTTTATACGTGTGGAACGTCGTGTTAATATTGCTCCACTTAAACTCAATAATACTGAAGACGTGCGCCTTCTTGTTAAACTGTTTCTGATAAGATCCCAAAAATTCTAATTTCCCAAGTAGAGTCTTATCTAAATAGTAATCACCATTATTTGTACTGTCACCTTACACAATGACAATGTGCGTACCCTTAAATTTATTTTTAGAGTATTGTAAAGACGCTGAAGTTCGTGTTATTACAGTTTAAAAATACTTAAAAATAAAATATAATAAATAATAATTTATGTTAGATGGCCGATGCTAACGGCTAGAGAAAACTATCTTATTCTGTATACGTCTGTACATGTAAGGTGCAGCGTTGGTCAGTTTCCAGTTAAGTTGTGAAGTGGTATGCGTACTAAATGGTAACCCTGGTAAAATTACTTCGATTTTACATTTAATAATGTTTCTCTATTTTCTAACACTAGTACAATATACGGCACCCATAAAAAAATCGGCAGACATTACGAACTTTTTATTCTAAAACCTAAAATCACAACAGAATATTTTAGATTTTAAAGAAACATGTTCCATAGTTCTGTTCATATTAAAAATATTGTGTTGTAAACTTGTGAGCCACATAAATGTATAGTGTTCGCATTTCGTACGGAAAAATAATATAAATAATGATAAAGGCATTTGACTTTAACCACAAAACACAACTTTATCACTACTAGTATATCAAAAGCAAGAAATGGGTAGATTTATTTATTGTATTACAAAAGCAAGCTATACCGACTATTATTTACTCTAAAAAATAAATAATTAATCTTTTTGAAACTTAAAGCTTTAATTATAGTAATAAACTATACATATAATAGATTGGTTATAAAATTTCGTTAACTCCTATGTAAACTTTTAAATTCTATTTACTTTACAAAAATTAATTAAGTTTATATATTTCAACTTATCCTAAGTAAAATGCGTATCTGTCTGTAGTCGGCTAGATTCTATACCTTAATCACCACAGCACTTTTGTATATTTGGATGATAACTCGTCAACTGTTAACATTAAGTGTGCTCATTTATCGCCTATTACCACACTTCGGCAGATGGTATAATTTCATTATAAAAACCATATGCATTTTACTAAACTGCATTTATGTAATTTTTAGATTATCCAAAAACGAAGAAAGCGAGGTTAGTGTGCTGTTAATCTGGGAAATCATTAGTAAGCTGAAACTGAAGATGACGGAGCAACGCGTTGTGTCTTTTAAGAAGCGCAGTTTCATTGTAGACTTATTGACGCTATGCTTTGGCATCGGCACTTGGCTGACTGTTAATGGCACCTTTATACAATCGCCGTTGCTGGTGAATGAGGCGCCAGAGGAGTGGAGCTTGCCATCATATTTGAGTGTAATGGTGCAGGTGGGCAATTTGGGTCCATTGCTGTACACTTTGTGGCAAAAGTATGCGCCTCGAAAACTGAATGATGGCTGGACCATATACGCCGTGTTGATTATTGGTACGCTGTCTTGTTTACTCACAGCCTTCTTTTACAACCGTACGGCTTGGGTAGCTGGGGCGGAGCATAGCTTGGCCTTGTTTATACTCACTGCATTTACTGCTCTGAATGCGTGCACAAGTTCGGTGCTGTTTATGCCATATATGGGCAGATTCAAAGAACAGTATATGATCACGTTCTATGTTGGCGAGGGACTGAGTGGCCTCTTGCCCAGCGTTACGGCTCTTATACAGGGCATTGGCGATCCAGGCAACTGTGTGCTGGTGAATACTACTGAAACAGGCGATGAAATCTACGAGCTTGTTACAAAACCTCCACTTTTCGACACAAAAGTATTCTTTCTCATTTTATTCGGTCTAATGGTTCTCAGCTGTATAGGCTATACGTTACTTAATAACTTACATATAGCAAAGCAGGAATATGCCCAAGTTACAGTCAGCAAAGGTAACAACTACACTTATGGAGAGGATGATGATGAACTCAAGACAGATAAACTCAGTCGCTGGCAGTATGCCGGTGTATTGTGGCTTATGGGTATTATTTCATTCTTCAGCAACGGCATGTTCGGCAGCATACAGTCATATTCCAGTGCTCCATATGGAAACCAGGCTTATCATTTGGCAGCCACGCTCAGTGTTATTGCCAATCCATTGGCTTGCTTTTTAGCCATGTTTCTGAATTACAAACGCCTTCGTGTTATTTATGGTTTGTCTGCAGTGGCCGCTTTATTGACCGCATACGTGTTTACCACTGCTTTTCTGAGCCCATATCCACCACTCTACGATCAGACGATAGGCCTAGTTCTAGTGGTAAGTATTATTATTTTCATTTTAAAACATGCGAACTAATACGTGAAAGGATCAAAGTTGTAACAGATTCATGTTATCGAAATATAGTTTATTTGTTGCCTCAACGAGAGACAGAGTTTATTAGGCCAAGAACACTAACGGATGTCCGTATTTGTAATCACTTACATATTGAAAAAAAAATGCACTACAAATAGAGACTACGCACATAGTTTTTGTTAGGTTCCAATACCCCCATTTTTTTTATTTATATTTTTTATTATTATTATAAATAGAATAAAAATAAAATTGAATTGATGCACTTATATGCCATAAGCAGTTCATATTAAAGAAATATTGTACATGCTTTCCATTGATCGGTGACAACCTTATAAACTATAAATATACAAGTTTAAATGCAAACTATGAATATTGGAGGTAAGATAACAATTATTATTATAATAGTTTTTATTTTCCCTCTTCTAGGTGACTGCATGGACTCTAGTATATGCCGTGGTTAGCTATGTCAAAGTGAATATTGCGACTATAATGCGTGCTCAAGGCGGAAGATCTCTCGTTTGGGTGGGTGGCATAACTCAGCTGGGCTCCGCCATTGGAGCGATTGCGATATTCTTTGGCATAAACTACACGGATTATTTCCAATCAGCCACACCAATGTGCTAATCTCTTCTAAAAGGTTTCCTTTTTAAAAAAATTTTATTATAAGTTTTTAGTTTACCAATTTTGTATGAAAATTGTATTTTGAAAAGATACAAAACTATATCATAAATTTGTTAAGTTCAATTTTTTTCAAACTGATCTATTTCACTGTCCACATCGCCCTCATAGCCGGATAATGTACGTGAACGCGCCTCGCCGGGCATCGTACATTTGACTTCATCGCCAGGTTGCACGTTTGTGGTGGAACTGCTGCTATTTTGATTACTAAATAACATGGTAAAGTTTAGTATGGCATTGGAGTTTTGCTCCTCATTAATCTTGTTGAATTCACGGATTTTTTCGCGTAGTGATCGACTCGCAGTGCTTTGATTACTATTGCTCAACACCGGCCGACTTTCCTCAAGCGTAAGAGGTGCCCATCCACTTGTGGTTAACTCCTGCAGCAACGATTGTACATGCTCAAGTGAATCCTTGGCCTGCTTAAAACTTAGTAAACTGTTCTGCAGCACATGACTCTCTTCAAGACGACGATAGTCAGCTACCATTGCATGTAATTTTTCTAGGGTTTCATCACTGTTTGTAACATTACCAACTTTGATATTGCTTGTGAACAAGTGCTCGAACTCCATAATGAGTCGCTTGATGTTTTTACCTTGCTCATCTGAGGCCGATTGTGTTAATACCAACATGGTCGATACTTCGCCGAGTTCCTGTATCAGGTTCATTGAGTTGTAGATTAACTCTGATTGGAGCTTTATCGATTGCTTCAACCGTTCTTGTAAACCACTCAAATAGCTGCAAATATTATTGTGTGCATGCTGGTTGTTATATTTTTCCAAAAAGCCTGCAAGAAATGAGCTTTATAAAAAGTCCAAAAAGAATATACGCATGTACCTTGAAGTTCCTTATTGACACTTTCAGAGTTTTCCATATTAAGAATAACCGTTCGAAATTCAACCAAAATTATATTTTAACTTAAAAAATTTATTTTTTTCGTTATACTTTTCCTGTTTACAAAGCCAAATACAAATGATACAAATACTATAAATACTAGATAATTTTTTAATAGATCAGAAATCATAGCAAACCAAGTTTTGAGTAATAAATATTACGATTATTTATGAACCCCGGTTTTTTTGTGTTCCGTGGATCGTTTATTTCGTGCAAGCAAAAGGCAAAATTTCAAAACCGCATATCTCGGAAAAAAGTGGCAATAGAAATAAAATGTAAATGTTATATTAAATTATTATTGAGTCACGCTGGTCTCCTAAGTTGGTCCCAAAATATTTTTAAAATTATAGTCCGGGGGTCGCGCTGGTAAATTGACCATATGAGGACAATGGCATTGCACCAAACCTCTTTGAAACAAGCAATAATACAACCAACTGTTATGGATCATCGGCTTGACAGGATCAAAAACTGTACCTTATTCCAAGATATTAGGTGCCTTGGAGCCTTTTTTTGGAATTTGTTAAATATCCTTTATAATTTTTTCATTTGTCTGTATTGTATGTTTGCACGAAATAAGCTGTAAATCACTGTGTATGTGTAAAAATGTGTAAAATAAATACTTTTTTTTGTATGGATGTGTATTAACTTTTAATTTTTTTTTATATTTGTTTAATTTTACATAATTGTTATAAATCATAGTTTGTTCAAAGTTCGTGCCTTGTCGGTATCGAGAGAGCGTTTCACGCGCCCACCTCCAGTGTCACTTGAGACTGTGTCGAACAGCTGTTTTTACGCTTCTCGTATACTTTCTGTTTTCATTTTGATTAAAGCATATTCCGATGATTAAACCAGTTGAGAATCGCCGTCGCAGCTGTAGGGAGAAATACGGAGCGGTAGTTGTGCGTGAAAAAAGTGAAGTGAATGGCAAAATCGAAGCTATGACAGACTTTAAAATGCATAAATAAGAAAAATCATTGAATTAACCAATTATTTACAGTGCAGAGACACTACTGCAACCAACAGTAAAGCCGTGAAAGAGCGCGAGAGAGTGAGTATAACAATACACGAAAAAAATATGGTCTTAACGTAAATGCAAAAAGTATTACGGCGACGCTAACATTGGCAGCTTCGTGGGCGGCGGCGCCGACGTCAACAAAATGAATAAAAAGTTGTTGCAACGGCAGAGCCTCTAAAACCGAAAAATACATTGAATAGAGTGGAAGACCGCTACTGCAAGAGCTTAAACGAGGGGAGAAGGACAAGTAATAGTCAGAATTTAGGATCAGGCGCAAGTGTAGCAGTATGAGCTACTTAAGGAGCAGTGTCAATCTGGTCCATGTGCTAAGTGCCACGGAGTCGCAGCTTCAACGTCCCAACCTCGAGGCGAGTATCTTCAGGCAACGCTTCCAGGTAGCCGAAAATCTATACCAACACAATATCAGTGGCCACTATGGTTGTGTGAATGCACTGGAGTTTAGCTACGGCGGCGAGTATTTAGCATCAGGTGAGGTGTGCCGGTCTATGCTAATTGTTTATAATGATTAAAACCTCCTACATATGCGACAGGCGGTGATGATAAGCGAGTGTTGTTGTGGCATGTGGATCGAACGCTGTCTAATGTGGGCGAGAAACAGCCCAATGTAATGTATGGCGAGCATGCGAGTAATATATTTTGTTTGGGCTTTGATACGCTTAATTCCTATGTTTTCTCCGGCGGCAATGATGATCTGGTCATACAACATGACCTGGGCACGTAAGTATCACTTAAATACCAAATTCACTCTAATTTTATTTCTGTTGTATTTATTGATTTTTTTTTTTTGCAGTGGAAAGAACCTTAACTACTTTTCACATGATGGACCTGTGTATGGTTTGAGCGTGGATCGCACAAGCACCAGTTTACTAAGCGTAGCCACGGAACATGGCGAGATTTTAGTCTATGATCTGCGAGTAGGAAAGACTGAACCATTGACTATAGCCAAATGTCGTACACCTTTCAACGCGGTAGAATTTCATCCACTTAATGGCAACATTCTGGCCACGGCCAACGCAAAACGTGGTGCGCAACTCTGGGACCTGCGACATCATGCACAGTATGTACCATGAATGTAAATCATTTCCATCTAATAGACGCTCCTTTTTTTGCTTCTAGGGCTCTCCGTCAGTTCAATTATATTACTGAATCTCCTAGCTGCATGAGCGTCCGCTTCAATTCGAATGGGAGTCTGCTGCTTACGCTGCATCGCCGCTTGCCTCCTATTTTGTATTCTCCAAACTCAGCGGAACCTTTGTGCTCATTTTACCATGATGAATATTTTAACTCCTGCACCATGAAGAGTTGCACCTTCGCTGGTCCACAAGATGAGCTTATTGTCTCCGGTTCGGACAATTTCAACATGTTCATTTGGCGATTAGACGCAGTTGATTGTATGTTATTGATTAATAGTAAATATTATACTTTATTTATTTATTTATACTTTTAGTGGAGAAAAAGAATCAGTGGATTGAAACAGCGCCCGTGATTCTTACGGGACATCGTTCCATTGTCAATCAGGTGCGCTATAATCGACAGCGGTGTCTACTAGCTTCTTCAGGAGTGGAGAAGATTATCAAGGTTGGTAATTGATTGCGTTTTGAAATTTCTGTATGTCACTGTTACAGTTACTGTTGTTAGCGGTGTTTTGCCAATTGCCAGATTATGTCGTTTTAATGTCCTTATTTAATCATAACTATTATTTAACTTAAAAAATGTATGCTTCTATTTTTTGAAGTTTTGGAGTCCCTTTGCTCAGCATGGCTGGGATGGCGCCCTAATAAAGCCAGCGGAAACATCTTACTGCACACGCATACTGCATCGCAACGCTTCGGATCATGTATCGCAGGATTTTAGCACAAGGAATGTTGAGGAAGATCAGGTTATGTTGGCCTTCTTTGATACGCTCGTACAACGCGAGCTGGAGTCCTGGAACAGCTACAGTAGCACCACGGGCAATGCGACTAACTACCAGACGACGTCCAGTGACAGTAGTGACTCTGGCGAAAGCTCCGCGGAACATAGCGCTAGTAGTACACAATCAGAGGAGCAGGAAGAGATGGAAGAGGCACACAGTGAAGAACTGGATACACCGAATGTTAGTGAGCTAAGCTGGCAGACACATCCGAATCGCATTTTCTATCTGATAGCCAAAAAGCGGCGTGCACTACTTCAGCTTGCAGTCAAAAGCACTGGAGGTCAGCATCGGAATTCGGAGCAGCTCATGGCCAGGTTGTTAGGCGAGCAGCGTCAGGCGGTGACACAGGCTCGCATTAGTGAATGGCTCGAGGAAACTCACCGCGTTTTCGGTGATGACGAGTTACCCACTACGTCAGCGGAGGCAGCGGCACGTGAACGCAGTAGACGGGAATCAATCTCATCTCAGCCGGCGAGCCGCAGTCCACGTAAACCGCCCGAATTTTACATGAGTGAGTAAAAATAATTTAAATTTTGTATCTCAAATTTATATATGTTTACTTGAATTGAAATAAGACCATCAGTTGGGGAGGTACCCAGAAGATACGCTAAACTTAGTAGTTACGGCGATGTTATGTTGCATTCTTACTGTATATTCATACTTTGAAATACACATATACGTGTATAACAATATAAGTAAAGGTATGGCAAGCGCTTTTAATTTTTGATAGGGCATTTACCGATTATTAACAATTTGCAGTAAAATTTCAGCACTAACTTATTTTGTATGGAAAATTTATGCCAACGATGGATAAAGTGACATTAAAGGTAACATATGCAACGTTATGGGTTATCATTATAATTCAAGTAGCAACAATTTAAGGTTATTCTCGAAAAAAAACGATCTTTTAACAAGCAGTTAGACAAAGCTCATGATTCCCACTCGTGCATTAAAATAAATGATTAGACGTACGTATCCATACGTCTGTTACATCTGTTTCATTAATAATTGGAAATAAGCTACAATTTCTTGTAGTTATTTGGTATAAGATATGATACTGCAAGATGTAGTCGGAGATTTTTTTAATTGAAGGAAATGAAAAAATATGGGTATATTTTCCTTCAACTGGCTAATATTGAAATTTTTGTTCACACCCGCTCGAAGATACAACTCCAGGAGCCACACCAGTGCTGCCAAAATACAGCCAATGGCCAACGCATAAAACGCTAACTGTACATCTTTGAGTGTTAAAACCTTCCACTCTCCCACGCTCAGCTCGGTGAGATACTCCGGATATTTGTGTATATTCAATTTGGCCTGCTCTTTCATTTCATTGATCCAAAAGTTGAGCAAACCGCCGGATAAAATGTGCAGTAGCACATTGTTGATGCCCTCCAGATAGGGTGACGGCTGAGGCAAGACATACCCTATGTGATAGGTCTTAGGACACTGGGGTATCTTGTGCACTTTGTGTGTCATTACGAAGCGTCTGTCGCTCAGCTCAAGACTGGCGGAGCGTGTTACCCCGGCAAATTTGCCAGTATTGGCCACCATACTTATTAGACGATCCTCTCCCTCTCCCACTAGCATCATTTTGGCATTAAGGCGCTTATAAACCTCCGATTCATGGCCATAGAATAGATCATCCTTGAAAGCGGGATGTTTGATGTAAATTGGTATCTGTGAGGCGTCCAAATCGGCCAATGTATTAGGATCTCTATAGTATAAAGGACGTATGTAGGCCGTCGCCAAACTAGACTCGAGCAAGGCACCAAAGATGACGCTCACCAGGCAAAGCGAAGCCAAAAAGATTCGCTCGGAGTTATATGGTGGAAATTGATTAATAGTGACTCGCACCCAAACTACCCAAGTGTCCACGAAAATGCTCAAAGCAGTCTTAGCATAGGAAGCCACCAGCCTATCCTTAACAGCACTTTCAATCCGTTCAATGCTTAAAAGTAAATTTAGCGAACGCAGCACGATCCAAATGAACGCACAGAGAAATCCCACTAGTAGAAAACATAACCAGACATCAACACGCACCGCAAACAGTGGCACTATCGACTGAGGTATTCTTTGGGCCTTACGTACAAACAGGCAGAGATCGTCCATGTAGACAGCAACGCCAAACTGTATTCTCGTTGTCAAATAATCCTTGATAAAAAAGCCTGTGAAGATCACGTCCAGCTCATAACGATGAGCACGTCCTACGCCGCCACTGTATGAACCATTTATTTGACGGCTCCTAAAAAATGAATGTGATAGACGGATTTATATGTATATCTACGCATTCCACGGTCTTCATATATATTTAACACGACAATTAATTAATGCTTACCCAAAAAATTCATCATCGGGCCAGACGTAGCTCAGCGTAAAGTTAAGTATCTTGGCCACAGTTTCTGCTGCCTTGGCGTCGGGTCCAGATACCCGTGTTACTTTTTTCATTTGGTCATCGCCATAAAAAGCTGAGTAGACGGAATCAAATATATACGTTCGCAAGGGGTAACCATATAAGTTTTCAAAAATGCGTTGGTAACTCTGAGCATCCGTTGCGGGAATCATTCGTTTCAGAAAAGGATTATAGAGCAGAACTTGGTCCAACTGCTGTAGTAAATAGTATATGCGATTGTGTCTATATTGTACCCAAATTTGTTCCATGAAATGCAGCAATAGCTGATGCTGCGTCAACTGAAACTTTTCTATAATCAACATATAGAAACCGCCTGGATAAATAAAACCCCCGGGTTGAAGGTTCTTCAAGTGCTGCACCTCTTTAAAAATATGAAGAAGATTAAAGGATTTTACATCATAATTCTTTGGTAAATGTTGTTTTATATGTATGCTCCGGGGAGTCAAAGTTCCTTGAAGCAGCATCTGCACGAGTTGATTATCCAAATCTTGCCTGTGTTGCAACTGCAGCTCCAGCGTGCCGCTTGCCATTATAGACTCCAATATCAATGCCGTTTTATTTAATCCCGTTTGAACTGTGCCCACCACGAGTGTCAATATAATTAGCTCTGTCATAGCTGCCATTGTGCCGCACGTTGAACTGCGTACTCTGTGGCAGTTAGACTGCAATAGACCAAATAAGAGACCAATATCTCGACTTGGCCAAACAAAAGCCCTATTGACACCTTATTTGCCAACTGTCAGTGGCTCGTGACAGCGACTCTAACAATAAGTACAGACTCGAGTAGCCGACTGACAACACACCTTGTGTGTACCACACAATTATTGGGGTTTGTTTACCTTTAGCAGAGTTAACCTTCCGTTTCTGGGTAACTCCTTTTACCTGAGCCAGTTTAGGTCCCTACCAAGTATTTTACCAAATAATAATAACGATAAGTCAGAAAATCAACGATACAGCAATTGCAATCTGTGTGTTCAATACATGCTGTACTATTTGTTGGAATTGGAAGACATGTGTAAAGACTATTAAAGCAAAATATAAATTCAAGTAAAAGAGAAATAATCATAATACGGCTAAGCTGCTGTGTGATTACAGACGTTTTAAACAATACATATATAAAAAATATAATAAAATCTGCTTTTATCAATTTTTCAGTTGGATCTTTGCAAGAAAACTATGAGCAGGTAGAGCGTAAGCGAAAACTGATGCGTTTACGTTTTGCGGCTATTAAAAGAAGACGGCACTCACGACGACCTTGTCGGAGCGGCGGTGCGGGCGCAGAAATTGAACAGAATGAAGAGGGTGCCCTTGGCTATGATACGGAATGGTTGTATGCTGATGATGAAATGGAATCTGAGTTTAATGAAAACAACGCTTTCATTTTAAACAACTATAGTAATAGTAATCCGGATGATAATACATCCAATACATCCATGGAGGCACAACTGTCCCAGACAGCAAGCACCTCCAATTCTCTGCACTTTGTACTCGAATCCGCTACAGAAACCAATAACAATAGTGAAATGGCTGATAATAATAACAAGTTACCGATAATTGGGATATGCCAATCAGAATCGAATTCGACATCATCCTCAAGCCAAACAAATATATAAGAGAACAGCTGAATAATATTCAATTTTGGAATGCTTTTACACAGATGTTCAACAAATCGCTTAAATTTTAAATTAGTTCGTATAGTAACCTAAATACCTATTTTATTAATGTTGAAAATATTTTTAATTTATCTTGGGTACTTTCGTATAGAATCACTTGAGCTACATTAATTTTATTAAGTATTTGAACTTATAAATTTAAATTAAATTTTAAATTTTAACTTAAATTTATTGTTATAATTCTTGAATTGGTGTTTAAAAACTTTACTATTTTGCTTCATTTTTGTTTAACAATTGTATTATTTTTGTATTAAAAGTTTGGTCTGATCTCTAAAACTATGGCGTAAAAGTAATCCATTTATTTTTATATTTAAACTGGTAGTAGTATAAAGAATCAATTTTATTTAAAAATAAAATATAAACTTAAAAATAAGGAATTTGAATGTTTAAATGTGATTGCAAATATAAATTGCGATGTGTTTTTATATAAAAATAAAAGGAAATTAGAACAAAAAAAATAAATATACTTATAAAGCTAATTGCACATGCTATATATATGTAAATATACATATATACATATGAACCAATTATGCAAATAGGTTTGGTTAGGCATGTGCACATAAAAATTCCAAAGCATATTTTATTTCAAACATACTTTCCATTAATTTTCGTGGACTTAAAACATACGCCGCACATGAAAATATATTTCAAATTTCACAGTATCACTTAATAACCTTGAGTTGTTATACTTATTTTCCGCTGAAAAGTTACAAATAATAAAAGTGAAAGATAAAATATTGTTCAGGCCATGTGCTTAAAGGAGTACATTTTATTTTATATTTTATTTGTTTGACTTTAAGAAAATATTTGCTGGTAAAAAGGACAAGTTGAATCGGGCCTTACTTTCGAATATTATCAGATTTGTATATATTTTCATAGATATTGAATAATTTTATATAATGCATGAAAAACGCCGACTGATGGAAACTCAAACCTTTTGTTCTAATTTACAAGAAATGTTTAACGAATTTAAAATCAGATTGAATATATATTATATAAAGTAAAACATGTTAAATTTCGTTTATCTGTACAGTAGAAGAGCACAATGATACAATTGTAAATGGGAAAATGTACTGACAAGGAGAAATGTAATTGATTTTGTTGTAGTTTGCAAGAGTACGGCTTTAATTTAATTTACAAACAAATTAATGTGAACAACTTTATGTTTTTGTGTACAATAATTTATAAATAACTACAATAATAATAAACATTTACAATAAACAATATGGTTTCGTTTGAACTGTTGATATAAATAAAGTGGCGCCATAAATCCTTTCTGTAAACGTAAGTTTCTACTTTATATATTTTTATATAGTAGTGTACCTAGCGAAGACTTGATTCAATTGTTGCAAAGGTGTGCTCGATTGACATCATTAATTCGTAATTGATAATTAAATACTGGATTATTGCGTAATACTAATTACTTCAATTAAATTAAATCAATGTACAGCATCATTTAAACCCTATTCTAAATACTTATAGTTTTATCTACTCAGTATATGACTTGTGCGTTCATGTCACTCGGACGAAAAGGCAGGTTTATTTGTTTGCAACAATCCATGACAAAACGTTCCAGTTTGCTGCCAGCACTAGTGAAAAGAAATACAGTTATTAACTATACATTTCAGATTTATATGGTAATAAAAATACCCTTACTTGTATATCTCATTGCCTGCTGCATTGTAGAGGTCGCAGTTCTTGAATACTAAATGAATATCACTTAACAGTTCCTCGTTCAGCGTATAATGACCCATATTAAGTTTGGATTTGATTTTGGCCAAATCCATTGGTTGTTTAATGATTTTGTAATAGTCGGGCACTTCAGAGGGCAAGACGGGTCGCAGGAACGGCCACGCAGCTTGATGTTTCATTGTCTGCTCTAGCAAATCGTATAAGGCGGCACTATTTAATGGTAGATTGTCATTTGTACGTCGTCCTGAGCGACGGTTATTATTATGATTTGTAGTATTATTATTATTGTTATTGTTGTTGGCTTTGTCGAGAGAAATACGCAGGGAGCTGCGTGAACTACGCTGACGTTTGGCCATGGGCTCGTCCTTATCTTTATCCTTCTCATCATCCTCATCCTCATCCTCTAAAGAATAAATTATTAGCACATTTTTAACGTCAAATGCTTTAAATGTAGCATACCTTTTGATCGAGCTCGTATTTTTGGTGTTGGATTCTTTTTACACTTTTTGCATATAAATACCACGCGTGGTACCCGCTTTAATTCAGCACATTCCAAATGAAATAATGCATTGCAACGAGTGCAGGTTACATCGTAACCAGCGAATGAGCAAACAGTGCAGGACTCCTCCGGGCTGGAAAGTTAAGAAAGAAAGATTAGCTATCGGGTGCACTAAATGTTTAAAACATGCTACCTAAACTCATCCTCATCAGCCTCCTCATGTTCTTCCTCTGCCTCTTCATTTTGCTCTTCCTCACTTTCAATCTCATGCTCTTCGTCCGAGACATACTCATCCGCACAATTTCCATCCTCATCTTCATCTCTATCATCATCGTCCTCATCGACAATAAATTTGCGCTTCTTTTGCTCTTTCCGATTGTCGCTCTCGTTCCTCAGTCCCAGATCACGCACACATGTACGACAATACCAATTACCCGCAGGCACAGTCTTCATCTTTGGCTTCATACAGTGCATATGGGTACCGCCATTGCAGTGATCACAAAGCAACATCTTTTCGGGATCAGTGCCGCGACGACATACTTTGCACATTGATTTGTTGGTGGAACGGCGCCATAGAATACAATCATGCAGCACGTTTAAATGAAGAAAAACCTGCGCATAACTAGTGCTCTTCATGAGGGAGATCTCCCACTGCTGCAGCCGGGACTCGTATACAGATGGATCGTATCTGGAATCGCGTTTCTTTGTTAGACCGAAAGGTTCCTTGAAGAAGCGACGCTCAATAGCTTGGCCAACTTGTAGTAGTGCGCTGGCAAGCTCGCGCACCTTGGATAGATGCAATTCTGTAGTAGCTACGGCTGGGGGTATAGGTGCACCATGACCATCGACCAAATAGTCACAGGGATCACGATAACGTGGTAATTTCTTGGTCTTCCTCTCGATCACATTATCATCGCCCTCCTCTGACTCATCATAGTTCTCATGCGATTCTGTATCTGATTCACCGGCTGCCTCTGCTGCTCCTGTTTCGCCATCGCCCCACTGTAGTTTACACTGCGGTTCATATGCATCTTTAAGCAGTTGCTGACGCCACTTTTCCATATCCTTAACCTTTAGTTTGCCCAAATCACCATTAAATATTTCGCTCTCAAACTGCAAAATACGATCGACCAGATGAAGGCGCAACACTTCATTCACATTCATATCATTTGGTAAACCAAAGTTCGAATTACTATATTTGCGATCAGTTTCTGTGTCCATTGAGCTTATAAATTTCCGGCGCTTCTTCTCGTTATCCAGACTGAGCATGTCCTCGGGACAGTGCTTTACATGCTCTAGTATAAGAGAACGCAGATTCGTCAGCTCTAGTTGAAGCGCAGATTCACGCGCACCTAGCGGATTCAGTGAGTCGATGAGTGCCTTAATCTGTTCCGGTTTATATATAAACGACCAGTATCTACGTTGTGGATTCTGGTTCGAGTGTACATAGCAGTTGCTAATATCTCCACTACACATAAGTAGCTCACTTTGTGTGGGCGTCTGGTATTCGCTATCTACGTCCATTGCCGCTGAGCCATGGCCATTGAGGCGATTCTCTTGGTTTTCCTTGTTTTCTAGTGATTGTTTGATATTGTTATTCTTTGGACCCTTGCGTCGTTTATCGTCCATATGTCCATAGAGCTTTAGCAGATGTAGGCGTAGCTCCTTCCGTTGCTTCGGTAGCTGTGCCTGTTTACGCACCTCGTCTTGGGATTTGTTTTGCGGTGGCTGTATCAGGCAAGTGCCTGCCATTTCATCTACTGTGTGTTCTATGAATATACCCGGCATCGACTCCAGCACATAGTATTTGCGATAGCAACGGTCCATGCCGAGAAATACCAGAAAATTAAACAACTTTGTGTGCTTCTCAAGTAGCGCTTGCTCGTGCTTGCGCTGATGATATTCAGACTGGGACATAAGCTCCGCAATGCGGCGATCAAGCTGCTTCTCCAGCTCTTCCTTCTTGGTGGCATCATTCTTAACCTCCTGCAAATGTTCACGTAACAGCTTCTTACGATTTGACTCAACGCCATCTAAGCGTCGATTCTCGGCTACAATAATTTGACGCAACTCAAACTTTGCATTGGCCATGTTTTCCATACGCTCCTCAATAATGTTAATGGTCGACGAGTACGTTAGAATCTGTGCCATTAAACAGTTAATCACACGCATTATATCTTCGAAGTTCAGCTGCTGTATAGGTTGAATCTTAAGAGAGTGCAATATCTGTGGATATTTTAGACGAAACTGGTAGCCAGGATCATCGCGAGAATTGTAGCCGTTGCGGTACATAATACGCCACCTGTCTGTTCTATCCGACACCATAGCACCAGAGGCAAGCAGATGTAGACGCAGTACTTCACTAAGGGTGAGTGCATCGAGTGGTAGGAGATTCATTTTGTGTGAGAAATGACGTTCGGAATAATAATGGGTGCGCGAAGCATAACTCATAGTGAACAGGGACTCCTTGAAGGGTAACTGAGCTAAATAGCCGCACTTATAGGTAACATTGCACTCCTCCTCCTCCTCCTTTTGCAAATCAAATATTGTGTGCAGCAGCACTATAAGTATGTCAGAGAGTGGACCGGCCACTTCACGTGCACTCAGCGCACGGCTCATCTCAAAGAAGCTGAGATTTTGGCGCACACCAGATAATAGTCCGGCGTAAGTATGCATAAACTCGCGCATCATGAACGCATCGCCTAGCATTGGCTCTGGCAGCAGTGTGACAACGGGATAATACGTGGGCATTATTCTCTGATCGTTGCGTTCGAGATCGTCCGTCTTTTTGGTGAAGAGGTCGCACTCCTCTTCCACACGTAGCATTAGCTCTGCCTTACGTTGTGCCTTCTCAGCTTCTAGTTCAGCTAGCTTTGCTTGTTTCTCCAAGCGTTGGCGTTCGATTTCAGCAGCCAGGGATTTGGCTTTTGCCTCTGCATCGGCCAGAGCAAGTGGTTCTTTAACTATATACTTGTTCAGTGTAGATTGCTTTTTGGTTTCCTTAGGCTCAGGTCGTTTTGTCAGTTGCACCTTTGACGGTATAAAGCGTGGCATTTTCCCAATAAATATGCTAGAAAAAGAAAGATTGGGTGCCGTAACATATTGCTTATACACCTCAGGTTTCGCATGCAATATACCATCAACGCGTGTCACACTGTTCTTTATGAACATAGACAAATTCTCAATATTGAATTCTTCGCGCTTACGACGCATTTGCTCAACGCTTAGTTTTAGCTCATCACCATTAGCTCCACGTAAACGATACTCTAGCTGTTCAGTGTCTTCATAGATATCATTACTGGGTTTCTTCATTTCTGGGCCCGGCTTAATGTCAATTACTTTATAAATCGCATTTTTTTTACTGGGTACCATTACCTCTTCGTTAAGGAAGAATCGTTTACGCAGGAATTTAGAAACAATCAGATTGAGTGTTCTGACAGCTGATTGGCATGATTGTTCAATCAGCAACAATACAGGAGCTCGTAAACTATGCTTGAACTGTTCCAGTTTCTTACGGGCAGTCTTTTCGCTTTTCAATGCTTCCTCGTAGGTAAGTCCATCCTTGCCCGTCGATTCACACTGCCATACAGTAGAATTGATGGACATGACGTGTCGAAAATAGTCCCTAAAAGGCACCAAACACATTAGTTAAAACATTTAAGTAGAACTAGTTAAAATTACTTTAATGCAATGCTTAAAAAATTAAACAGATATTGTCGAAGCAACAAGATAACAATTTTATGGTTTCATACATACAAGTCTTCAGAAATACATTTATTTTTTGAGAATTATTTAATTTTACGCTATATTCTGTGTGTAGTAGTTTTAGCTCTAAATCATTCGCTTTTTTTAAAAAATTATAAACCAACTAATGGTATAAAAAAATATCTGCTTTTTTGAAAATAAGTATTTAAAATGTTCCATAATAGAATTATTTGATTTGAAATTAACTAGGTGGCAACGCTAAGTGCAGCAGCTGTGAATTGAATTCGCGCGCTTTCTAATCCACCACAAATTTTTGTTGTAGGCATGTATGTCGTTTACTGGGGCGAAGGCAAGGCACCAACAGAAGCATGCGTTCATCCGCGTCGCTTTTGTTGTATACTTTAGCGCAACGTTTGCTTTGTCATGGCTATACTAATGCCATTTAGGAAGTACGTTTAATGTACTTATGTTACTTATTTTTAATACTTACTCATATTCACGAAATATTTGCTTTGTAATATAACAGCAGAAGACCAAATCGTTGTCTTGGAATGTTTCATTTTTGCCTTGTATTTCTTTGAGATCAAAGCCTTCACGTTTGCAAATCGGCATTTTGTATATTATGTTGATTTTTCTTTTTAATTTATCCTATTTTTATTATTGGTTATTTTGTTTAACTTGAATAACGCTTGTGCAAATTAGCACAAGGTGCAATTGATAGAACACTCAGGCTAGAGCCAGTAAAGGCGGTCAATATTTTTTTGGATTACAAGTTGGCGTTAATTTACGCGCATTGCAATACAATCAGTAGACAGCTGTTGTTGATAGACATTCAATGATGTTCACATTAATATTAAACACTATAAACATATAGAATGAAATCGGTTTTAACACCACAACAATTTTTCCACGCGCGCTTCGCAAAATTCGCTTGGCGTTTGATGCTAATGAGCAAATCGTCTTTAGCTATCGAAAGGTGTAACGATTAATCATCGATATTCATACGCACCAGTGCTCTGAAACGGCGATGTCACGAGCTTACTCTACTCTACTATTGATTGAATTTTTCGTTGAATGCATCGTTTTATCGATGGTAATACAGAACATGGTATTTAAATTGCATTGTATTCTATTAAATATGTTTTGATGGCATTGGGCTCGTTCTGCACGCATTTATCGATATGTACATGTATCGATATGTCATCAACAACTCTAATGCAAAACGGAATGTAAAACAAAAAAAAGTTTGCGGAAAAAGAAAAAGTGCATATCGAGTGGAATTGTTGAGTATTAAATTATTGTAACAAATACAGTAATAAGTTGAACGCAATGTGTACGAAACATTTGATTGAAACATACAACATGCGTTGTTGCGTATGACAATAAAATTGATTTCGAGTTGTCTAAACAATAGGTAGGCGCAACGAGGAGACTGTCGCTTCGATTCAGTTTCTGTTTCAGTTCATTCTTTTGCTCTTGTGTCGCTTCTTCTTCTCGATTCGTGCGACAGAAGCAACAGCAGCAGCAGCAACAGCAACAGCAATAACACCAACAACGTCGCATAGAGAACGATATTTTTGTCGAGGGGAAAAAACTGTACGCGCGCTGTTACTGGTTAGTTGCTACTGTTAGGCTAAATAATGCACAACAATCTGAATAAAAGTTTTAATGTATCCGTGTTGTTGCTAGTTATGCAAAGTGCAGTTTGCAGTGTTGTTGTAGCCACATTCGCTGCGTTATTGTAATTTATGAAACTCAGTTTGGCGGACGGTTTTTAATACTCCTCACCCACTGCCTGAGAGCTTGTATTTTTGTGACAAAGTAATACAACAAAACGTAAATGATAATGGTACGTCGACGCGCACGTCCCGCCAAAGAGCCCACCCTAATTGTGGTAACCTCAAACGTAAACTCGGCGTTGGCGGCAGCGGCGGTGGCGCCTTCACTAAGCATAGCTGAGTCCGTTGCTGTCAGCAACAATCTGGTCGATGATCAATATTTTGCCAGCCCAAAGCGAAAAGACTGCCGCCTGATGAAAGCGATTGAAAATGCACAACGCAGCAACAATTATAGTGCCAGCAGTAACAATAAGACGACAAAAAACGAAACAGGACGCACAATCGGTATGTTTTCGGTATCCGAAATAGGGTATGATTGCATATATTAACAGATTCCGTGTTCATTTGTTTTCTATTTGTTTTTTACCTATATTATTTTAAGCTTACAATAAAAAAAATACGCTGTCATTTAAAACTAAAGCTTATAATTTGATCTTAAATTGTTGTATCACGATTACACAATCAAACAGCATTACAAAATGAACAGTGGAAGCGTAATCAGAATAAATATTTTAAAATGTATTTTAATGTATTTTGAATGAATTTTGCCGTAGAAACTTATACCTATTTTGCATATGGCAGTGTGTTTTATACATACATATGTTCATGTTTAACTCTAGAGCAATCATTTCAAGTAGCTTGTGAGCGTATATTCGAATTGTGCCATTTTATATTTATCTGCTGAATATTGAGATGACTTTTCTTTACTAACATGTATTCCTTTCTGTTTCATCGTTAGGTGTGCCACTGGCCACACGTTCACAGACACGAACTATAGACAACTTCTTCAAGGCGAATGCATCGATGAAAAATATGGCATCTGAAACAAACGAAGAACTAAAGACAATAATAATAAGTACATCACAACTGGAAACAAAAGAAAAGGCAGACTTAGAGAAAAAGGCAGTACAGACAACTGAGCAAATGCTTTATGATGTAAATAACGTGTGCTCAGCGTCCAGTAGCAGCAGCAAGAGCAATAGCTCACCGGCATATCAGCATGATGATCAGGAATTGGAAGATGCGGAATCATCATACGCAGCACACACAGATGTTGTAATAGATGCAATTGCAACAAACACTGAAACACGATCTGACAGTAGTTCAGGATCATTTCCAACGCATCGCTCGGCGCTTCGTGATAGTCACAGCTCAACGCACAGCAGCAGTAGTGGAATAAGCAGCGGCAGCAGCGGTGCTCCAATCAGTACAACGGAGAATCTTTTTCTGCAGGAACCGGTGCTCACGCTAGATATTGATCGCACACCTAGTAAAGCGTCCAGCATACGCATCAATAAGAGTTTCGAGTTGACCAATGCTGCGGTGTTCTCACCTGCCCCAGGGCCCATGCTTAGCGCTTGTGTGCTAAATGGACGTTTTAATCAGATTGTGTCACTCAGTGGACGAGAGCAGGAGCAGGAGCATTTGGAACTACAGAAACCGTTGATCGGCTATGTGGCGGATTTGGACCAACATGACAGCAGCTCTTGTGACAGCGGTGTTGCCTGTGGTCTGGTTATTTCAGGTACATCGCCTGCCCCATCGGCAGGGGGTAATCGTCGACGGAAACCAGCCACACCACATCGAATACTCTGCCCTTCCCCTATTAAGACAATGCCCAAGGGTGATGCATGCGTGCAGTCACCAAGAAAATCACCGCGCAAACTACAACTGGTTGCCGCAGCATCTGCAGCTGCCACTACTGGTTGCAGGTCGCGACGCAGACTGAATCAGCCAAAACCAAAGCCACAAGAGCCTTATCAGCAACTCCAACTGCACATGCAACAGCAACAGCTTAGCTCAAATATTAATGTAGTCGAAGATGTTGTTGTAGTGCTGGATGACGATGATGAGGACGATGATGCCGTCGCTTGTTGCGGCGAGAACGATTGCGAAGATGACGTGCATGCACTACTGAAAGCGTCTGAGGAACGTGAGAATATGAACAAAGACAGGGCAAAAATGTTAAAGCCACCAACTGCACGCATAGCAACCGCAACCAAAGCTCAAGTTAAACCGCGTGCTACACCTAAAGCATCTGGAGCAGCAGCGGGGGGAAAATCCAAGAGCAAATCCCAGCCGCTAGCTGCCACGAATGGCAATAGAGAGTTGACGGAATTCTTTCCGGTGCGTCGCAGCGTCCGAAAAACCAAGACTGCAGTTAAAGAGGAATGGATGCGCAATCTAGAACAGGCCGTGCTGGAAGAGCGCTGCGATGGTCTTCAGGTACGCCATTTCATGGGCAAGGGGCGGGGCGTTGTAGCTGAACGTCACTTTAAGCGCAATGAATTTGTTGTTGAATATGTTGGCGATCTCATCGCCATCAACGAGGCGAGCGAGCGAGAGCGTTGCTATGCGTTGGACGAGAATGCCGGATGTTACATGTACTACTTTAAGCATAAGAATCAACAGTACTGTATTGATGCCACAGTGGATACAGGCAAACTTGGACGACTCATTAATCACTCGCGCAATGGCAATTTAATGACCAAGGTGGTCGTTATTAAGCAACGTCCACATCTGGTGCTATTGGCCAAGGATGACATTGAGCCAGGGGAGGAGCTCACGTATGACTATGGCGATCGTTCTAAGGAGTCGCTGCTGCATCACCCCTGGCTGGCATTCTAAGTGATCGCAAGATACCTACATATGCAACTTATGCTGTAGGAGTATCCAGTATGAAAAAAACGTAGCTTATACTTTAACTATTGTAAGTGCAAACGGAGCAGCATGTTATTTTACACAAAGATTTCACTATTTGTTAACATTATTTTGTCATACCTATTGATTGAAGATGTATTTATGATATATTAATGATTGTTAAACAGTTACCGACAAAGAAAAACATTAACAAAATACAAATTGTAATGAATTAATAATTTATAAAGTTGAATTAACAATGCATTCATTTTTCTAATAAGCTCTGCAATTTATATAGAATATGTTGAGATAATTATTATTACGTACTTTTACTGCCATAGTGCTATACTATATACACCCCATGCACCTCGCCTCGCCGATACCACAAACGCAAAACTCAAAAATTCGGATTAATTTTTTAAATACCCTACAACTATGATACATTCGGTTTAACTAGGACGAAACCAATTTAAGCACACACGCAAAATTTTTGAGAGAGAGGCACTTAGAAGTACCTACCGAAAATTACGACATTCATAACCACCCTCGTCTCAAGTGTGTCAGCAGTTGTTTATAAGCAGGTTTCAATAACAACCCACAACACATAACACGTTAACATTGATATCCTCAGAATCTAATGTTAAATACAAATATATATGTATGTCTAATAATAGTTCCCCCGTCCCCTATATAACCTAAGTATATAAGCTATAGAAAATAAAAGAGGTTCGAATTATTAAATACAAAGATTTTTTACTCTCGATTTGATTTGATTTTATTAATCGTATTCATATATACATATACATATACATATACATATACATATATATATATATATATATATATATATATATTTAACTATACATTATTGTATAATTTTTATTGTTTAGTGACATTTTAAATCGTTTTATCAACTGTTTGCTTTTAGTATAATTTGTAGTGGCTTAGCATAAAATTAACATGATTTGGATCATTTAAGTCCTATCCCATTTTGCATCGATATACAGTTAGTTTATTTTTTATAACATAATTGTTTTACACTATCTCTCTTTCGACAGGCACACAAGCCGCATACACAATAAAAATAAAACAAAGTAAAAATAAATAAATAATATTTTAACATTACTTTTAAGCTGTTTTTTACGTTTTTAATTTGAATTGAGATCATGACTAAAACTATTGAATACATTGGGAATGTGTGGTTTATTCTTACCCCCTAAGTCATCTTTCTAGGATTTTTGCTGACTCTAGAGATCGTTATAATTTCTACAATTGTATGTGAAACTGCTTAGGCGGCTATGAAAATAACTATAACAAGTGCTACGAAAATGTTAAGTTTGAGTGTAGGGATTATTATTTATTGAAAGTAAATTAACTTAATACATAACATAACTGGGGCATGCTACCGACGATTAACGACATTTTAACACACTGCACACAACATACGATGCTGCTGTATATCGATTTGATTATTTCTGTTTGTGTACATTTATACAGACAGATATAAAAAAAAATCTTTAATAAGCACGTACAGGTATAATCTACGCAGAGTCGCAGACATAAACACTAGTACACGGTGGCATAGGTGGAAGTGTATACGGAGCCGCTTTCTATTTGAGGCAATTTTGTATTTATTATCCGATCGATTTCATCTATACTGAATATGCTAAACATGCCTTTTGCCAATTTAGAAATATTTGAAAAAGTTAAAGGAGCTGTCGAGTATTAAGAATTAAGTGTGTGTCTTCCACGCCCTGTTCAGCCAGTTTTATATATTTTTAACAATTTTTTGTGGGTATACCAAAGTGTATAATGTGATTGTTTTTGTTAAAAGACCTGGCTTCTGCAAACCGCTAAATATTTTACTAACTCTCAACTGGCATTCACCGTTGTAGAACCTGCTTTCAATAGGGTTTAAGTACTCCATAGCGCACAAAAAAGTGTATAATCTAAAAAATAAGTAAAAGAACTGTAATAAATTTTGAAAACGTGAGAGATGATCAAATAAAATATAACTTAAAAACATAAAATGAACAACTTCATTAAATACTTATTATACTTATGTGAATTTCAAAAATATCAATAACTAATGTAAACTGAATACGGATTTTTTTAAATTGCTATAATCTTTAAAAACAATAGATGTTTATAAAAGGCGAAGAGATTAAATAGGCTTGCGTCTTGTGTGAGGCATATATTGACTTGCTTAACCGATGATTGCAAAAACATTTTACACAGATTAACTGAAATATACAATAATTTATATAGAAAGCAAAACTAACCATTTGTTTATAAGCCACCATAAAACAAGCTCTACACTGCATTTAAGCAAAACACAGTGAAACATCGTTAATAACCATGTGATTATTATATCAATTTAAATAAATTTTTAATAATTTTAAATTTAATTTATCGAATGAAAGTACACACTAGCGGAGTCCTACTATACTGCTATATAACTATTATAATTTTTCATCGTTGAGTAGTTTGGTTATTCTATTGAACAAGATAAATCATACCAATTTCACCTCAAATAGCACAGTAATAAGTATCAACGAACAACAATGACACAACAACGACAACAGCGAACAGGAATTGCAACAGCAACGACAACACATTCACATTAACAACATTAAATAAGGAGCAATAGTTGCTCTCACAATCTTTATATATATATAGCGATATATATATAATATAACATATATAGATATATATCAAGACGGATTCATTTTATAATACTGAGTTCAATTCTTTAATTTCGACGCCTATGTCAATATGCTGGCTTCAGCTGCAGCACCTGGGCATGGGATAAGAGTCTTATCCTGAAACTTGTGTCATTTCTTGGCACTAAAACTGGGCTTGGGTAGAGAGGTCATGAAGGCGCCGGCATTTGCGGGTAACGCGGGTGCAATAAAACTCAGATCGGGTATTAACGATATGCGTGGTGCCACCTTGGCATGGCCTAAATGAAAGTGTTGCCGTTGCTGTTGTTGATGTAACTGTTGCTGATGATGTTGATGATGTTGCTGCTGATAAGTTGCAGTTGTTGTGGGTCCTGGCGCCGTCGAAAAGTCATGCATAATATGTATTTGTTGCGTTACATTGTTATTGTTATTATTCTGTGGTTTTGCGACACTGTTGTTTGAGTTTATGTTACCGCTGCTATGCACAAGATTGCTGTGTACATGCGATTGCTGCTGCTGATAGAGACTCAGCGGGTTATTGTAGAAATTGGCGCTCTGCCAGGCAGCCGAGTTGAATTGGGGCGTATCACTGGTGATTGGCGTACTGCTCACAAAATCTGACCAGTCATCGTCTTTACTAGCAGCAATAGATGCTGATGTTTTAGGCACAACATTGTTGTTGTGCTGTTGCTGCTGATGATGTTGCTGGTGTGACACAGGCACCGCCACTGATATAAAGTCAGACCATTCATCATCTTCCTGCTCTCGCTGCTGTTGTAACTGTTGCGTTTGTTGTTGTTGCTGTTGCTTGGGTGATTGTTGTTGGGCCACTGTGGCACTTATGGTGGGCGGCTTTGCGTGGTGCGCAAACAGCTCTTCGATGCGCGCCAGCTCCTCAGCATTGATACTAGATAGAGCATTGTCGCCCCATTCAATGCTGGGCTTAGAAAGAGGCAGCGTCTGCGGCAGCAATATGGCGGGACTGAGTATCATGTGCTCACCAAATGTGGGGGTGCCATTGCGCGGCGGCTGCAAGTGTTGCTGTTGCTGTCGTCCCACGGGCACTGACTGAAAATCACTGAAATCATCATCTTCAGTCGCAGCTGCAGCACCATCAGATTTTAGTTTGAGCGAGTCAAGTGCATAGGGCGGCGGTTTGTATTCCACATCGCGATATTCTTTCTTCACGACCGTCTCATCGATAATTATGCCAGCCGAAGCGATTTCATAATCGAAATCAATCGGTGGTAATGTTGTTGTCTTGGCGACAGCTGTATCAGATTTGGATGGTGTATAAATATGCGTTTCCTTCAATGGAAGCGTAAAGCTATTGCTACTGTTAAGTGTGGGTGTTGCTGGTGGTGTTGGTGTTGCTCTCAATTCCAATTGCTGCTGCTCATGATCGTCGATGCTGTGGCCATTGCTGTCTGCTGATAGAGCAACCGATAGCGTCGCTGTTGCTGTTGCAGCAGCGAATACTGTTGTTGTTGTTGTATTGTCATCGGCAACATCACTGTTGCTGCTACCGCTGCTGCTGTTGTTTTTGTTGACGTTTGCTGCTGCTGCTGTCGCTGCGCTTTGCCCAAGAACAAACCCAGGCGGCGTTTTAGTTTGGCTCGTCTCTGCTGTGGCTGCTGGTATTGCTGCTGCTTCAGCTGCGGCTGTTGCATCATATCCTGCGAACCACACAGAAAGAAGTTATGGTTTAATTACGAGTCATGCTTTACTTATTATAAAGTTTTGTTAAGATTTCTACACATTTTATTATTAAAATTTATTATATACAACAGTAGCACGCTTTAGTGGCGAGGGTTTTACTAGTGCAGGGGGTATCGAATTTTATTTACTGAGGTCGAAGGAGTCAATAAACAAATATAATATATACAAAAGAGTTTTGTACTTGATTATCTCGCTTATACATCAATTCTCTGCAAATTCAAATTGTATGTTTTTCGCATAACAAGTATTGTTATTATAAAGCGAACATAATAAAATATAACTATTACTATTATAAAATAATTATATCTTCGGTTAAGTAACAAAGAAATATATGCGTCTTTGAGGCTAAGACATTGTTAATCTTTGAAGTGTTATTTCATTTAAAGCTTTAGACAATAAATATATTATTTTATAGAAGTTCTATTTTATGTTTGCGAACATCTTTAGAAATAAATTTTAAGTGGAATAGATTTCAAACATACACATACAAATTATCGGAAAGTCGCTTAACCTATTTGCTCGTCAAAAACTAAAATTCACGATGAATAAAATATTCAAAAAGTATTAATGGTATTTTTATGGGGGAGCACTTCGAGACAGACGGACATTTCAAGATCACAGTAACGAAATAAATTCTTCTATAAAATAGTATTTATAATACCTCTTAGTACAGTTCGTCGATGTGGAATACTTATATATTTATAGT
>JBANCZ010000769.1:0-29280 GCA_037040025.1 Sphaerogastrella javana | reverse complement strand
CCCTCTAACACGTAAGCCTGCCTGAAGGAACGCATTACGTTTGTATTATTTTGAAAAGTAGTCTTAGAGGGTTAAGAGAGCTTTGGAGAGCGCAGCGTTGCGCCGTCGTCAAGCTCTCAGTGCACAAGTACAAAGAGAGCAAAAACCGAACGAAGCCGAAGGTGATCCGAAACACTTTGTGCGAACACAAACAGCGAATGTGTGAGGGAGTAACGATGCGAGCTGCGCAGTTGCAAACGTTTTTACACAGTTGGCCCGACTGCAGCATTTGCACTGTCGATATGAAGTGAGCGGAGGAGAGCGTATGCGTATGAGAGAGCAACGCAGCTGATGATGAGCCGACGGAAAAACATAGACCGAAAGAGAGGCACATAAAGAGGAAAAGTAATGATGTGTATTGCGCATACACATACACGACTCGACTGCAGCGCAGGCATTGCTGAACTGAGGGCAGCACAAGAACCTAAAGGCAATTGGCATAACAAGGGCGACGAAGAGAAGAGAGAGACTGAACGAAGCCATTGCACACTGCGTTTAAAGCTTACGACAATGAGAGCACATAGAACGAAACATAATGGTTAAGTAAGAAAGAGAGAGAGGGAAAGACAGAGAGAGAGAGAGAGCAGCTCTCACAGTCATAAATTGAACGAAAGTTCGATCAATGAGTGCAGTAGTATTTGCTTCTACGTGAGCAAAGAATGCATAAAACATAACGAAACAAACGAACCTCCCCTCGTTTTTCTCCTTAGCTAAAAATTGTCGGCAAAGTTCGACTGAGTTCTAGCTTAGCTGTAAACAAAAGAGTTGAAATATTATGAGCAACCCCTTCATATCCTTGAGTAAGTTGTATTAACACCCGATTTGGTTCAAAAAACTTGAGTTCAGAGTTGAGTAACGAGATTTGCAAAGATTTTGCAAGATTTTGCAAACATGCATGCACAAACTTGTTAGAGCATCCGAAAATTGTTGTGCTAAACTTAATTTGTGCACTGAAAGTCAAAAAAACAAAAAAAAAAATAACTATTGGGACTTTTACTCAAAGAGGAGCAATAACTGAAGTGTAAACCGCAGGGTTGATATGGATAGTACTTCAAAGAGAGAGAGAGAGAGAGTGTGTGAGAGAGAGAGAGAGAGAGAGAGAGAGAAAGAGTATATGTATTCATGTGTGTGAGTGTGTGCATTTGACATTTATGAAAAGTTACATTTTGAGTTGACTGCTTGAATCATTCATTCATTTATTCACTCATCTGCAGTTGTGCGACAGAGTGGAAATGCGAGTGAGAGTGTGAGAGAGTGTGAGAGAGAGAGAGCACGTGTTGATATTTATCTTAATATTTTATTTGGGCCTCCTACTCCTAATGATGATAAATCCATTTGAGCCAGTTCAGCAACAATAAACACAACAATTAAGGCCAACCTATCAATCAAGACATTGCAATCATTTATCAAACTGAAAATGCGAATTAAGAGGCAGCTTTAAATGTAAGTAGGGGGTAGGAGAAAGGTTGGAGAAAGGCAGGAGAAAGGGGACTGCAATGGCATGAAATATGGCAAATAAAGTGTGATTCGAATTTCGTCTTAATAACATAAATAATACTACATGATACTATATTAAGGGAAATGCTTTAAATACAACATAATGGAAACTTAATAGCTCAGCTTCATATACTTTATATACTTCAGATATACATATACTATATATATACCATTTACAGTATAAACAAGCCATTAACTCGCGCATTTCAAGTGTCGCTCAATGATTTCGCAATCAAACGATTTATCCAACGAATTTTTCAACCGTGTCTTTCTTTTTGGAACCTCATGACAGCCCCATAATCTGGTGAGTGAAAATTTCACATGAGCACATAATATAGCATGATTATCAGAAGCAAAGCCCAACTGCAGCAACAGCAGCAACTCCTTTTGGGGCCCTCAGTCTTATATGTCAGGCTGTCATCGGACTTGATGACTTAATTATAACATTTTGTAAAAGGTTTTATATTTTGCAGACGTTATTAATCGTCGTGGCATATATATAGGTTGAAAGACTACGTACAAAATCAACACATATGGTACTATACATATATAATATATATGTTAAGAATCACAGAGCATAATCCTACTGTTGATACAGTTGAAGGCATTTTTGATTAATTGAAATGTGTGGAGGAGCAGGTGATTTATTGGATGGTTTCACCTGTCGTCACGATGCTTTTTGAAAAATTTGTCTCCCACTCTCTTCCACTTTCTCTCCCACTTTCTCTAGCTCTCTCTGAATCTCTCTCTCTCTCTCTCTCTCTTCGCTCTATGAAAGTACAGTAAGCAATTGATGGCATCAACTTTGCCATAATGCCTTTAACTTCTAAGTGTTGGTGTGTGTTTGTGTGTGTATGTATTTGTTTGTGTGTGTGTGTGTGTGTGTGTGTGTGTGTGTGTGTCATAGGCTTACCCAACAACTTAACCAAAGTGTGGCAAGTGTCTGCTGAAAATTTTATAGATGCAGGGCAAAAGTTTTCCTCAGGAAGCACACAACAAAAAAACTTTTTTCTCTTACAAATTTCCAAAATTGGCGCTCGCAGCTGAGCTGTTATTTTTAGATAAGACCTTTAGAGGCAGGTCGACTACCCACTCGCTTCCTTCCCCCGTCCTACTCCCTCTCATAATTTTTGAACTCATATAAAATATGTTAGTATGATTAGCTCATAACTCGCTTTTGCGGCGGCTTTCTTAGACAAAAACTTTAATCAGTAGAACTTCCGCGGAAATTGTTTGTCATTCCAACAGAAGGGAAATTTCGAAAGTTATTAGACCAACATATGCTTAATTTAAACTTCAATTAGGCTAAGTATGTTCAAGTCGTTAAATATGCAACATATTTTGTTATAATATCAAAGGGAAAAGCAAAAGTCAAAGAATCAAGAATCTCAGTATTTGGTTGACTAATTAAAGTAAAAGCAAAGAGAAAGCTATACATAAACATTGTTTATAATACGAACTTGGTCTCTTTTAATGCAAATATTTTATGATATATATTACGATGTAATACTATTTATACTTATACTCTAAATATTGTATACTAATTGAGCTCAAAAGCAAAAGCAAATGTTTTTGCAAATTATTTCAGTCTCAAACCAAAAGTGGAAGGTTCTCAGGAAAATGGTAAAGGCAAGTGGATATAGAAAAGTTTTACGGAAATAGACAAAAGCCAGAAGAGTATGAAATGGAAAGAGAGAGAAAGATAGAGACAGAGAGTGAATGAGTGAGTGGGAAAGAGAGCTCTTAAATACTGACAACTAGTCTTAGAGTGTTTGTTTGCTTAGCAATTACCAAAGCACTTCTTGGCTCTTGAAAAATACTCGAGTGCCTTCTTCAACTTTCTTGGCCTTGCCTTAATTTATATATACTATATATAGAATTCTCTTTGAGACATTTTCTTCTCCTACTCTCTGTCTTTATTATTATTATTTTTTTTTTGGAAGGAAGGTGCATAGTAAAAAACATTTATGCGTAAACTGAAAATTTTGTTCACTATTTCCGTCTATTTGTTTACGCAATTAACACACACACACACACACACACAGACACAGACAGGAGAGACCGAATTCTGTGAGAGAAGAGTGTAGAAAATTATTGCCTTCACCCAAGTTTCATCTCCAGACTCAACCCCACTACAGGCGCATAATTTATGTGACGGGGTAGCTCAGTTTCCTGACAGTTTTCTTTGGGCGAGCATATACTTTTAGGTGGGAGTGTGACTGAAGGTGGTAGGACACCGCATGACTGCACTTTGACAGACAGCATGGAAATTTTTCATGACGGTACGCAGAGGTTGGGCAACATCAATTTTTGGTTTTCGACTTTTGCCTTAAAACAGCACGATGAATACACTCAAACACCCACACACACACACACCCAAATATATACATATATATATACGTGAAGTAATGTACGCGAAAGCCTTTACAAGTTTTCAGCCGCTTCCGAAATGATGTTTCAGGTTCAGGTTCTTGTACGTACATAATGTCACTTTACACACAAAAAAAAGAAGAATACAAAAAATAAAAACAAAATTCAAGCCATAAAGTGAAATTTGCACGGAATGCTTTCAGTGCTCCCAATGTTCCCAGTACTTACTGGTATCGTGTGTGAATGACTTTGTTAAAATGAGTCGCATATGAATACGGAGGGTGCTCCAATCAAAGTGAGTATAGACACACATATATGGGTGGCTATACCGCCTATCATCACTGTCATTTGAGGCGGTAGCATTACCTTAAAAGCGCAAAGTAAAAAACAAACAAAAATTCAAAGAAAATCAAGAGAAAGAGTGGTGTTGGTGTTGGTGCTGCTGGGGAGGTACATTGAATCTAAGCCCTCGGAAATGTGCGTGACATTATGCAAACGTTTGATTTTAATTTTGTCAAATTTACTAAAGCGTAAAGACATTTAGAGTTGAGCATAACTTAGGTTAATGGAGCGCCGGTACTTCGTATAGGGGCGTTCAAATTATGAGTGAATTCGAGCGCACAAGATGTGAGTGCTTTTCGCTGTGTTATTATTAAATCATATAGAGTATGTCTCCTAAAAAGCTCAAATTACATAACCGTATCCCACCCACAACCTTCGACAAACATTCAATGTTGAAAATTGTCGAAATATA
Source organism: Sphaerogastrella javana (assembly GCA_037040025.1). Classification (NCBI taxonomy): domain Eukaryota; kingdom Metazoa; phylum Arthropoda; class Insecta; order Diptera; family Drosophilidae; genus Sphaerogastrella; species Sphaerogastrella javana. Next base: position 24,620 of record JBANCZ010000769.1, on the reverse strand, counting down.
TATGTTATATCGTATTTCATACTACTATCAGCAGGTTCTCGAGTCTGCAGCTGTTTGCACTGCAATGTTCTTTCGCCTTGTTGGCTTCTCGCTTTTCTTTTGCTTCGTCCCACAATTTATCGCTGGTATTTTAGCCTCACTTAACAGTTGATTGCCACAAATATATATATAGACAAACTGATTGTCGTTTTCCCTGTCATTCTAGCCGTACACTCCCCATCACTTCACTAGTATCTGAAACTACATCCTCTATCTCTGACTGTCTTCCATCTGAAGACTGTAACGTTAATCAGAGCATTTGTATGCAACATCAAGCATACGACAAGTGGCTACAAACAACTACAGCAGAAATAATACCACCGGGTGCTAGCAGCAACATTAAAAATGAACATAAATTAAATCATAAATTGCAACAATTTCCGGATGAAAACAGTGCGAAAAATGCAAGGAAATCGAAAGGGAAATTGTTTTTCAATAGCTGGCAAATAATTATTGTTCTGGCCCGCTCAACAGACACAGACGTCGATTCCGAACGGGCTTTTCACTTTACACCCTTAAATGTATGTGAGTGCTATATTCTCAACTTTTAATTAAGCGACTTTTATGGCATTTACTTTCCATTCAATATGCATTTGACTTTGTTAAATTGAAAGGAAATTCATGACATCGATTGTACTTTAACAATATGTGAATTTATTGTACATTTGAGTAATTTGTTTAATAATTTATCATAATGTGTTTGTTCTACAAATTATCTATGGAGAATTGGTGTAATCATTTAGCATGTTCATTGTTTTATAAGACCTCATCAACATAGTTTTATAACATTTGCTCTTGGCCTGTAAAGAGGCAAAAATTATGGCTGACCTTTAGATTATGTGCTGGGGGAATTATAGATATCTACGTATATATAAAACCATGTCAGAGTAATGTCAGTCACTTCATCTGCATGAGGGCAATGCTGACATTATGAAAAAAAAAAACCGTATAATCGGTCCTTAGCCTATCGTTAAATACCCTCTCTTTGCTGCAATTCTATAGAATTATGTTCAATATATAGTTTACACAGAGAGTAATTATTTTTGCCTATATTAAGAAAAGTTTATTAAAATATTTAACAAAATTTGAATATTAACATTGTATATTTAGTTTACTATCTGCATTATTTTTACAGCCCTGTATTTTTTTTTCAGGAATCTTGAAAAGGTTTTTAGAATATACCGACTAGAGATTCACTTTTTTAGAGAATACAATATAGTCAAACTAATATACCATTCTTTAGGCGTCTACAATAAGTGGTAGTGCTTGAAAGGGCAAACATAAATGGGGTTGTCTCTATCTCTCTCTCACTCTCTCTCTCTCTCTCTCTGTACCATCGTTTGTACCTTGTAAGAACATGATGTTTGTATGCTCTCTTTGCGCTCTTGTATGGCTGTTCTTTTCACTTAAGTGTGTGTGTATGTTATAGTTGTTTTTGTTGTTGTTTTTTTAATAGTTGGGGTTCTTTTTTTTTTTAAATGACACATGGCAAAAACGCAGAGCAGAATGATGAGCAGGGTCAGCGATGAGAAGGAACTAAAGCTTGAAAAGGAGCTGTCTTATAGAGAAAGAGAGAGAATGTGAGAGGGAAACGACATGAGCAATGATAGTTATAACTATGGTGCTTATGGTGGTAGCGTTACACTTTAACCTCCTTCTCCACTCCACTCTCGACAATCCTTCATCTCTATAACTATCACTCTTTTTGCACCCATTTTTCTTCTTCTTGTTGATATTTGTTGTATTTTTGTTGTTGTATCATCATAGTCTGTCGTTTTTGCTACACGGTCTGCTGCATTGTTTATACGCCCTGGTCCGTAAGTGACTTTCTGATTGCGGAAATTAGCTGGTTTCGAGATTTGCTGAGGTTTGAACTCCTGTCTCTTTGGCTCCTGAGTTCCAGTTCTCCTGGCCCTTGGCTCTTGGCACATGGCTCTTCTTGTTTTCTTTTCACTTGATAGATATGCATGGAAATTGCTTGCTTGTTGGCCTTTTCTGGTGTTGACGTTGTTTTGTCGCTTGCTTACGGTATTTATGGTTACTGTGGTTATTAAAAGTGTCAACAGCGTGCAAATAATGGCTAAAAGTATCGCATCCGTACATTTTCTCGTTGTGATTCCTGCTATAAGCACATCAACCGTAAGTGCTTCAGATTTAAGAGCTGTCAGGAATATATTTCAGGGATATATTTGCACAAGGTGTTGTAGCTAATTTATTAATTCCGTCCGTATAAATTGGTATTACAAATAGTAACACTTTATTGCTAAGGATTCATTTGTCTTTTTTATTGCATTTGGGTGGATTTTATAGACAAATTCTTCTGTTTTGTATAGACAAATTCTTCTGTTTTGTAGGATCATATAACTGTCTAATCTAATTTAGGTTACTATTAAATATTCCCTCTAAAATTTCTACAAATTATAATTTGCTTTTATAAGTTTAAACCCTGGAAATTCAAACAGCTGCACAATTAAAAGAGTTTTGTTTGGAAAAAACACACACGGTCTTATTTATTTTTATTTCGAGCACAACGTGTGTACGACCTTTTCAGTAATTTAAAAATCACAGTCAAGTGCCATATGCGTTTTAGCACTAGAAATAGGCCGAAAATCGTGATACTATTCACGACTGACACAATGTGTGCCAGTTGGTGGAACTGAGAGCATGCTGCATAATGTAAAGGCCAAAGTGAATTTCGCGTTAGCCGATGCCGATGCTGATGTTGGTTGACTACGGTTTCGTCTCTCTCTCTCTCTCTCTCTTGGTCTCTCTCGTGTAGCTCTGCTACGTGTCCTTTTAGCTCAATTCGCAATCTATGCACGAGTACGTGGTATAATATATGCTGGGTGCAGACCGATAAAAATTAAAGTGCACGCGTTTGCTATAAAGTGGGGGCTTAACATCACGAACTTCCAAATGAAAACCAAAAAAAAAAGAAGTCTGGTCAGTATAAGTGTAATGTATGTGACGGTGCAGGTGCAATTAAATTTTATATATATATTCTATATTTTAAGGAAACTATAATAATAATATAATAATTGTGAACTGTAAATTTAAAACATTCCTAAAGACGGAACTCTAACTCATCATACCTACTATCTATTCTATTTTACAATCTTCCTTTCTGTGTGTATTCAGACAAAGATTAAACTTTATGAAGTTTAAATGTGAAATTATGTAAAAAGCACCCTATACAAAATAACATATGCAAATTTGTAGTCTTTAATATCCACACAAGTGAGCCAAAGAGAATCCAACTATATGGAATGGAATTCTGGGAATTGTATGCAATTTAAATGAGTTTTTTGGGTTTATCATCAAAAATCATTGGTAGCCAATACAAATAATAATGTGAAAATATAGTTTCAATTAAGGACTGATAAAATTCCAAGAAATTTACAAACGAAACAAATGCTTCAACCGATAAGTTTATACAAGTTAAAGCATTTATATTAAATATTAACGATTAAAATCAATAATAATTTAATTTCAAATTTAAAGACATTAAATTTTGTTCAATTTAATAAGAAGTCTTAAAAAAAATTTGTTATTATGATCTATTTAATTTAAAATTTTTTTTTTTTAATTTTAAAAGCTCTTGCTTTTGCATTTATTCATTTGGATAACAATTTTTAATATTTTTGATCCAATTAAAATTCTTAAATATTGTTCCATTCATTTTTAATCACTATACGAGCGTTTTGTAAAATACAACAAGCGCATAACAAGTAGAAATAGAAATTAATAAAGAAATTCCGCAATTTGTCAGTTGATTCTAGGTCAACTAGACTCTATATAGACCAAGTATTAATTAGTAAACATCTTGAGTGTGGAAGAAAGAGCGAAAAATTAAATTCTTTGGCCATGCAAATTGCGCGCGTTGAGCCGGAACAGCAACAGCAAAAGAAACAAGCGAATAAAACTGTGTGAGAGAGACATGAGGAATAAAAGCGACTGTGAAAAGTAGAAAAGCGGAAGTTTATGGGTGGGAGACGTAGGATTTTTTAAATGAAAAGTTCATGGCCCATTTTGCAGCTTGGGATGTCAAGAGTTTTCGACTGTTGGCCAAGCCAAATAAATGAATGATTTATGTGTTAGCTAAAAACTGTGTCATAATTAGCATATTATGCAAATTATTTAAATCATCTACAGACCGAGTGCGAGAGAGACTAAATGGAAAAGTGCGTGTAAAGCCCCAAAAGGCATGCAATGAATACCACCGAGAAATGAAAATTTTCAATGAAAATTCTAAATGAAAATGCGTAAAGCTGTAAGTGAAAAACGGATTATGGTTAAAAGCTTAGTTGTCATAGCTGTTGGTTCTTCCTTTTTCAATCCATTTTTTTTCTTTTCAATTAACATAACGCTCCATTTAATCGCAGCATAGAACCCTTGTATTTTTGATAAGCATAAAATGCCACTAGGCCCCCATAAGTAGGCTATGCTTTTTGGTCTTAGCAAGTAAACCCAACCAGCAGGAGCAGAAGCAACAATGGCATCAACAGTTACTAATACTACTACTCCATGGGATATTTAACAGCGATTTCTTTGTTGTAATTAAAACTTTTGTCAATGTTGACAGAGCTGTATGGAAAAGTGTTGCGCCTAAGTCCTATGTACATTTGGCTCAGCCATCAGATTTAGAGCAAATAGTTAGAAGCTTCCGTTACATTTAGCCCCTGAAGCTAAAACCTGTCAAATCTACCATCTTTCTCAGTATCTTTCTCTCTCTATGTCTACATCTTTCTCTATCTATCTTTCTGTATCTTTCTCTATCTTTCTCTATCTTTCCCTCTATCTCTTTCTCTATCTTTCTCTATTTCTTTCTCTTGGTCTATATCTATCTCGTAAGCCATGACAAAGCGGTTGTGTTTAACTAAGGATACTTTATGCGGCTTTTTTTTATTCATTGTTTTTTTTTTTGCTTGGCCGTAGTAGACACATCAAATGCATTCGAAGGCCACACAAAGTAGAATGGAAAGCAAATGCCGAAAAATTTGAATGCGTGCACACATACTCAGAGAGAAAAAGAAAATACGGCTTGTGGTTTTTGCGGCAAGAGCAGAATTGTGGACAGAAGAAGCTACTACTTCTGCTTGTGCTTCTGCTCCTACTACTGCTTCTGCTTCTGGCGATGGTGTTGGTGGTGCTGGTGGTGTTACTGCCTCTGCACTCTACAATCGACAGCCAACATTGTGGTTTTTTGCGTCGCTTCTCGCTACACTGTTGTTAATTTGTGTCTCTGATGCGGTTGACTGTGAAATGAATACCTACACTCCAATCGACAGACTCCAAACTCTTCTCATAGCATTCACTTTGGCACGTACTGTGAGCCTGCCCCAACCACGGACACTCCCCCTACCTCTTGCCAAAGTGTATATCCTTTAAGTTGGCATTATTATGCACAGCAGAGACAATGCCACAGTCTTACTTTCGGCATCTCTCCTTTAGTCCTTTTAAATAACTCGCTTTACTCTCTCTCCTTCTCTGTATCTCTTTCTTTTCCCCAGTCAGAACAGGCGGATTCGTGTTTGCTTGCTTGATTGATTGATTGATTGATTCATTGCTCGATTGATTGCCAGCAAATTAAATTAAAAAACCGTATAGCCTTGCGTAAAATGCAAAAGTTTAACTTTTTTTCACTACAGATCGGTATATATATGTATTTTCATTCCAAATATATATAGTGTAAATAAATTTAAAACGTCTTCATGTAGTACTACATGGAGTACCTTTTTTCAATTAAGCTGTTGGTGTTATTTTTTTTCGGCTCACATTCAGATTCATTAATTATAATTGTGATGCATTTTTTTTCTACCAATTTGTTCATACTCTTCATGCCACTACTGAGTGCAATGGGACGTATGCGCAATTTGAGCAATATAATTAGGGAATTGAGCTGCATATGAACAGCATGGCATGGCTTTTGTTCAATTTGCATGCAAGTCTTACGGCAAATTTGCCGAAGCATTTTTCGCAGCACAACTTGGCGTATGCGCAATTTGACTATCGAGCGCAATTTTTGTTGTTGTTTCGATTGTTTTGCAAACATATATCGCTTGATTAAGACTTTGAGTGCAGTTCGATAGCTTGATTTACTACACTTGATTACACCAAGCAACAGAGGGAAATATACTATATACTATACAATATAAAGAAAATATAAAAAAATGTGTTAAATTTAAATACAAAGAAATGTATTGATAAATAATTGATATTATTTTAAGAACTTTTCTTAATAAAATTTATAAAAAAAAAATATATTCAAAATATAGAAAAAATGTACTTTATAAAACAAAAAGTCTATTAATAATTCATTAATATTATTTTTAAATCTTTTCTAAACATAGTATCCATAAATATATATTCTATATACAGAATATATGTGTTTTTTTAAAACGAAAAGTTTATTAAATTTAATTGCAAAGAAATAAACTGATAAATAATTGATATAATTTATAAATCTCTACTAAAACTTTTTTAATTCAAGCCATTAAATTATTGATCAAACATAAAGCACTGAATTTATTTGTGTATATACATTTTGAAAGAAATAATAACAGCAATATTTTTCTTAATTGATTTATTTAACGTGATTTGGGTTAACCCAGTGATATTCGATTTACGTCCACAAAACAACAACAATAATAAATCTCAAAAAAAAAAAAAAAAAAAAAAATGTGAAGCAATTTGCCATAATTGTATGCAAAAATGTTGGCTATTTAATTGAAAAGATTAAATATTAACAATATCAATATTTAATTGATACAAACAGGGTCCAGCTACCATGACAAATAGCAATCGCCATCAACGGCGATTTCTGCATTCGTATTCGCTTAACTGCATTAATTCATTTTTATATTCGAGTATATCAGATTTATGCTTATTTATGCCATTTATTTTGGATTGCTTCATAAAATTGAATTTCTCTTTTTCGCCTCACCGCATTGCAGTGCCTAAGATATTCAGTATTTCAGCAGTTTATTAAAAGAAATTAAAATGAATCACTTGTCAAGTTATGCGGGTTAAATGTCACTGAGTTTTACTCTTTCTCTCTCTCTCTCTCTCTCTCTCTCTCTTTCTCTGTTTTTCCATGTTTGCTCTACAGATTTTTCAAGTGAAAATTTTACAAGAAATTATGTTGTTATTGAAAAGCTTTTAAAAACAATATCCAAATAATAATAATATATATCATATATGATTTAAATTATATAAATAGCTTAAGTTACTTTGTAAAATATTTATTTAAAAAGAAGTAAATTCTTATTAAAATTTAAAATAAAAAATCAAAAAGAAATTCATTTTACAGATTTTTTATGTGAAAATTTATAATAATATAACAATATGTTTATATTGAAAAGTTTTTAAAAACAATATTCAAATAATAATACATATAAAATCAAATTTTAATTATTAATATATATAATCTACTAATACTAAGAAAATTCTCTTATTGAATTCAGTTATTTTTTTTTATATATTCCTGTAAAATATTGTAAATTTTATTTGTTCAATTTTATAAACCGCATATAATACCTAACAATCTACATTTATGAATAAATAATTTAGTTCATTGATTTGTGTCAAGTTTTTTAAGATCATCTCCTGCTTAAAAAGTGGAAGCTGAGAAATCAGTTGTAATAAATTTTGTTGGTAAATATGTTTCCTTTGTTTATCTGCAATAATTTTGTTGTAGTCATAAAGACAGGAAAAGAGAGAAAGAGAAAGAGACAAAGAGAGAGAGATAGAAATACAGACAGAGAGAGATATTGAAGCTGTAGGAAATCAAATAAAATAAAGAGTTGCCAGTTGATGCGACAGACAAAACTCTTGAATTATTAAATTTGCTTTTAGGGGTTAAGAGACCGAGTCACTCTCTCTCTCTCTCTCTCTGAAAAGGGAGAAAGGGAGTGTACAGGGTGCTGTGGGTGCTGTGTGTAAGTGCAACAGACAAGCACATACGTAGGGTCGTTGGCAAAGACATGCTGAAATTTTGATGAGAGCCGCGCTGTCAGTTAATGTGCATGGCTTTTGATTAGATTTTATGTAAATGCTTTGGGCAGGACAAACAGAGCATATAAAGCAAGGACACAGACAGAAAGACACTGAAACGAACAGTCAGAGAGTGGGACTAAGCGATAAAGACCAAAGATATAGCTAAAGACTGTTACTGATACGCAAACAGAGCGACTAAAGCTCAAGACTCTAAGCTAAAACTCACCGTAAAGCAGCGGAGCCAAAAAAATCAAATAAATATATAATCAAGCGGCTGCCGCAAAAGTGTGGCCGCACTTTTTAAATTGGTATAAATGTGGCGCGCACTGGGAGCAACCCACAGAAGAATGAGGGAACAGGGTGTTGAGTGGGTGCTGTAGGTGAAGCCCACATTGCCACTGATTCGGGTTGTCTTTCTTTTGTGTGTTGTGCGTGGAACCTCATCCTTATGAGGTAGGGTGGTTATAGGGTGCTTGCAAGGTTGTATGGCACTGACTGATTATGCAGCTGTGTGTGTGTGTGGAAAAGCTTACACTTCCGTGTGTGTGTGTGTGTGTGTGTGTAGGTGTGTGCGTCTACCAAAGGTGTTACCCAAGTAATGATGTTAAAAGACTGAAACTGAGACTGAGACTGGAACCCAAATGCTGTTACAGTTGTCCCAATAGCAAAGGGAGGTGGGCTACCCTCATTTCAAAGACGCAACCCCCCAAACCCTCAACACCCGATCCCCCAACCCTTACCCCTAGTTGAACCTCAGCCACACAAGGAGCTCAAGCTACCGCAACCTTGACAACAGCTGGGGGCAAGACCCCGCCTCACGCCCTACGCACTTTCGGGAGCTGTGCTGTTTAATTAATTAAAGGTGTTAAAATAAAATAAAGAGTCGCACTTAGGAGATAGCAGAAGCAACAACTTTTACCCATTTCTTTCACTTTCTAAAGGCTCTGTATACCTCTGAGTGTGTGTTTGTGTGTGTGTGTTTTTGGGTCACACAGCAAATGTGAGCTTTATGGTTTTAATATTATTGAAAATTTATGATCATTTTGTTGGGGTTTCTTGAAGCGCCAACTTTACATAATATATGCACCCGTAAATGGGGTTTACCCTATAAATACATATATTTATGAATATAGTCATATATATCTCTGGCAGTGCAGTGCAAAAACAAAGATAAATCTGTATACAAAAATTTGTGCAATAATTTCATAGAATAAATTATGACTCGAAAAAATAAATAAATAAATAAACGGAGAGCATTTAACTGTAAATTTTGATTTATATGCTTGTCAGCCTTTGGCAAATGCATTAAATATGAGCAACAGTTCGCTGTGCCGCTGCTCCGCAATGGCCTATGACTTGTAGATTTTTTCCTTGAATAACTTTAATAATATTAAACGGAATTTTATGGAATTTTTTGACGTGATTTTAAAGAATTTAAGAAAGAGGGAGAGAGAGAGAGAGAAAGTGATTGAGAGAAGAAAAGCGAGTGATGGAGAGGCAGTGAGAGGTAGAGAAAGAGAATGAGAGACAAAGAAAGAGCTAGTTGAAAAAGGAATAAGGTAAACGAGTTCGGGAAAATGATGTACGGAAGAAACAAAAACATTGTCTTTAATATTCATTATAATTATAGATTTTAAGAAGGATTCACTCTATGAAATCTACTTAATCTAAGTAAACCCTTTCTCAAATAATCCAAGCTTTATATTTTTAACAGTTACAGCTCTGATATATGCAAATAGATGAATGAATTAACAGACAGACAGACTTTAAATATAAGCTTTTAAAATCTTAGACAAATATTTCATAAATTTATATTTTATTCAGTGTTAGTCGAATATTGCACTCGCCGAATCTCAAGGAAAAAATTACTTTTAAATGTAGTAAAATTAAATGATTTTAATAACATAAAAAAACTTTATACAAAATAACAATGAAATATTGGAAAAATAATTAAATATTTACCAAATATTTATCGAATTTAAATTTGAATATTTATTCAATCATTATTCACATCATTCATATGCCATAAAATAAAATGATTAAAAATTTCTAAAAAATCAAAAAAAATTTGTGTAAACATAAACTAAAGTTGAGCATATAAAGCACTTAATTGAATCACTTTGTGATTAACATGAGCATGTGCATGCTTCAATTTTCTTTACGGCTTACCTAATTTTCAATTAGGAAAATTGCGGCCGGCGGGCAGGTGGCTAATTTGCTTTTGACACACCAACACACACACACGCACATAAACACACAATAATTTGTATAAACATAATTCAAATTCAGCACTGAATATTTACTATCACTTTCTCTCTCTCTCTCTCCTTCTTTTTGTGTGTGTTTCTTTAGTTTTTAATTGTAGTTACTTTAGTATAGTTTTTAATCATTCACTTAGTTATGGCGTGCTACTAATTCGTTTAATTAGTTTGAATACAAAATAATCGTACACACACAGAAGCACACATATGCACAAACACAGTTAATTATTATAGATCTTTAGTCAGTCAAGACTTGAACCTCTGATCGAACTGATTGCACAGTGGTCTAAAATTGTGTTTGTTTTGGCTTTTTGTCAATTTCTACCAAGCTTCATTTAAGACTCAACTTAAAGTTTATTGCGGCATTACACGCGCCACATTGAACAACCCACACACACACACACAATAATAAACGCGGGCGCTTGTTCACACACAAGCAGCGACAGCAAGTGAACAAGCCTTAGACACGAGCAAACGTCCACACGCAACGACGTTCAAAGCGAAACTGAAATGCAATGCAAGTAAAGCAGCTGCTGCCGTCCTTAAACTTCAGCAGCAACAGCCGAAGAGCCGATGAGCCGAAGAGTCAAACAGCCGAAGAGCAACAAGCCGAAAGCAGCGAAACGAAATGGAATGAAATGAAACGATTGCTAGACACGGCAAAGGCAAAGAGGCGCGCTCTTTTTTCGGCATCGGCAAAGCAGTGCTCAAATCTGTCTCTTTCTCTCTCTTTATGTGTTACTTGCTCTTGTTTTTCGCTTAAGCGCTCTCTTTGTAATTTACATTCTCTCCCAGTGCCAAACTGTTGATTCATTGTTGTAAATTTCGCTTGCTGCACATTAGAGTTGCTGCTGCTGCTGTTGCTGCTGCTGCTATTGTTGCTTTCTTTTTTACTTCTCATTTCTCACTTCTTAGTGTTTATGGCTTATGGCTTATTGCTTATTGCTTGTTCCTTCTGTTCTGCTACTTTTATTTTGTTTTCTCGCTGTAATGTGACCAAAATTTTTGTAGTGTATGGCGTGCGAGTGAGATGGCAAGTAGGAGCAAAATTGCTTTGCATGCCATCAAAACAAAAAGCACAAACAAAATGCGTAAGGCCATGAAAACTGACAATTCATAAACACATTAGGCATTCATTGAAGTTTTTCCCCCTCTTCTTCTTCCCCCTCTTCTTCTCTTCATGTTGTCACATGTGAAAATGTGGGAAACTGTCGGAAAAGCTTCCACATATTGTTGCCTTTATGATGGTGTCACATTGGACGTATGATTATTTCGTATATGGGTCGATATTATAGTATTTTTAGCATTAAGAAATTATTTACCATGGTTTGGCGTCAATTGCCATCGATTTTGTATATATCACATCATCAAATATTATATATATATGTGAATTTGTAATCATCCTTAGATAATGATAAAACACATTAAAATATCAAATTCTTTATCAAATGCAGCGTGATTTATGTGAAAGATTTCTGTGTAATGAACTGTAATTTGGGCATAGATAGCGATTTTAATAGGGTCGAGCACCTGTGTAATCGGTTATAGTTTAATTAAAATATATACAAAATATATGGTTATATAGAAATGTGATAAAAAAAAATTGTATACCTTTCCCTACAAAAAGTTTAACACAAATATATAATAATTTTCTAAGGAATTATATAATAAAGTTCCTCTATTTGAACCCTTATCAATGACCAAGTGATAGATATAATTCTACAAAATTTTAAGATCATATTATGTGCCTAAAAATTTATAAATTTATAAGCCTTTAGTTTTAATGTGTCACTTAAATAATAAAGTTCTCTTTTCTGAATTAAAAATCTTATAAAACTATAAAATAAAAATGTGAAAGCACTGTTTTTGATATAGGGTGCATTTGGGCCTTGTCAATGTTTTTTTTTTCAGTTCCCTCTATTATTAGTGTTTCATTACTAATGTCTAACGTCAATTAGAGTTTAAATAGTTGCATGTCACAGCAAATTAACCATATTTCTAATACATACACATGCTACAAATTTCTGTATAAACCATACGGTACAACATTATGAAACCCTAATGACGGACCACAATCAGCCGTAGGACAATTCGGACTAAGGAATAAAATTGAGTTTGTAGCAAGTGTAAAACTTTGGGATGGCATGACAGACAGACAGACAAAATTACAGAGAACAGGGAGAAAAATATTGAAAAAAATTGAATTTAAATATGAATTTAGTAAAATATTATATAATATTATATAGTTTAGGATTGTCTTTAGTACCTTAAAATTTTTGAAAATGAATTGAAAGTTTTTATTGATTTGTTTTATATATACGTCTACTATTTAATTAATTTAATTTTGCAGTGTATTAATATTTCAAATTTTTTTTGAAAGAGTCCAACGAACGACAGTTGACGTAAAGGCAAGTTGAGGTAACCCAACTGTTACCCAGATCATTCACTGAGTACCCCTTTCTCACTCTCGAATTTTTTTTTGTACCCAACTCTATTCTCTTCCTCACCTTTTCTCTCTTTACCCCTCCTTCTCTGTCACCCTTCGTCTGTTGACCACCTTCCTTTCCTCTATTTCACAATTCGTCTAGCACACTCTGTCTCTATTTCTCTTCAGCTTCCCCTCTCCACACTTACACTCACATTCTTTGCTGTTTCTCTCCAGTAAGTGTGATTCATATGTAGGTCGTTAGTTTCATCTAATGGCCTCTATGGTTCAGTGTGACCAGCTGCATTTGATGTGCCCTGCTTGCCGTAGGCTCTAAAATTATTGTCATTCACACCACAGTCGCCACGTGAAACGAAAATATATTAAAATGTACCATATACCGTAACTGTATAACTGTGTTACAGTACAACTATATAACTATATACTATATATATAGAAACATATATATATTCATACTCTTGTATGTTTTGAATGGTTAATAAAAATTCACACATTTTTCTTCTTTCTTTTCCTTTGGGCAGCTACAATGAATTATGCGAAGAAGAACACGAAACTGTAGATGAAAAGCATGGAAATGAAAACGAAAAGAAGAATGAACAGGAGAAAGAGCAGAAGAAGGAGAAGAAAGAGGAGGAGAAAGAAGAGGTGAAGCAGGAGGAGAAGCAGGAGCAGGAGCAGAAGCAGCATCAGGAGCAAGAGAAGGAGAAAGAGAAGGAGCAGGAACAGGAGCTGGAGCTGGAGTTGGAGCAGAAAAAGGAGCAAGCGCAAGAACAAGAGCAGGAGCAAGAGCAGGAGAAAGGACAAGAGCAGGATCAGGAGCGGGAGCAAGAGAAGCAGCATGAGCATAAGCAGGAGCAGAAGCAGAAGCAGGAACAGGAGCAGGAGCAAGAGAAGGAGCTGGAGCAGGAGCAAGAGAAGGACCTGGAGCAGGCAAATGAAAATGAATACAAGCCACAAAATAACCAGCAATTACTTTCAAATTACCCCAACTAAAAGATATAACCACAAAGCGAAAAAGGAGCAATAAAATGAAGGAAAACGTTGGAACAGCAGCAGTAGAGAAATGGTTCACAGTGGAGAATGAAATAATGCATAACTGTCTGATGGCCGGATGGAAATATATTTTGGGTTACAATTTTCAATCTACCATTTGTTATTAACAGTTCAATGGCGCTCCACATAAAAAAGTAAAAAAAACCCAAAAAAACCCAAAATATTTCACATGTAAATCCCTGAAATCATGAGAGCTATTCTCAATTCCTAAGACTTCAACAATTTCAACCAATGATTATATTATGTTAATTTTTTCATTTATTTATTAATGAATTATTTAATATTCGAATATGTTGTTTTACAAATAATATAAATTTTTCTTTTCGAACATGTAAACATTTTAAAATTATTATTAAATATAACAAAAATTTAAATATACGCAAAGATGTAATAGATTACGAAAAATCAACGAAAATCCAGAAATATTTAAATATGTTTCAATGAAGTCTACATTTTTCAATATTTTAAATATTTTTAGAATAATAAAAAAATATCTTTAAATATTATTTAGTGTAGGTCGTAAATTTGCCTGCCTTTTATTTGAGTAGAAAGGTGTGAATGTTTTGGGTTTTTGTGAGTAAAATATAAACAAATTGGATTGCCATAGTCAGATCGATGGTTGGTCACATATAAATACATTTATATATATACACATACATACATACATATATAAACATATAGATATATATGTAGATGTACTCACATATATCTATGTGCATTGTATGCATGATTGTGTCTGAGTTTTTTGTGTAGTTGTGCATATTTTGTAGTTGCTATTCTTGTTGTTTTTGTTGTTATCGGTTGTTATTGTTGTTATAGATTGTTTTTGTTGTTATCTCTTGTTGTTGGTATTGTTGTTATTGGCTCATTGTTGTTGGTTGTTGTTATATCAGTGCTTTATGGCTCAAATGAATTGGCATCTTTGGCATGCTTTCGCTACCGCTGCTCCCATATTCCCCATGCTCACTCCTTGGCTGTCCCTTTATTTCACAAATTTTCTCTCTACCGTTCATTCTCTCACTCACTCCTCTCACTTTTGCTAGGTTAATTTATTCCCCTCACTTCCCTCGGCTCTCATCCTCTTTTTCTCTTATATCCCCTACAAGAATCTATACTAGTTTTCACTGCATAATCTGTTCTTCCATTCGCTCTTCTATTTGTTTATTTGTCAGTCTGTCAATTTGTCTGTCTGTCTCTTTGTCTTTCTGTCTATTTGTCTGTTGCTCTATTTGTGTATGTGTGTATGTATGAACGTTGTGCTCATGCATTGAATCGGAAATATGTAGATATGTATGCCAAATTTTTGCTTTTTCACTCTTTTATTTATGATGTCTTTTGTTTCTTTTCTATCTTCTGCTTTTCTCTCTGCTTTTAGTTTTTTGGCAACACTGCATTTAAAGTATTTAGAATAACAGTAGCATTTATTTATGTTATTATGCTTGATAGATCGAATGTTGCTTTATTTCTTGTACCATAAATAAAAAATATTCTATAAAATATTCACTGGAACACAGATGTTTTAAAGGCATTTTGAATACCTAAACAAATTTGTCTTTAAATTATTGATAAATTGTTTAAATGTAGTTTAATTATAGGAATTAGTCATATTTATTGTATAATCAAATCAATTTTATGTAATTTTTTGCAGGGTCTACAAGAAAATTTTGATATAATTCAACACTATATTGAATATTCTTTGTCGAATACTTAAATGAATAATGTATGTATGGATATATATGTATATGTATGTATGTATGTTTATGTATATATATATTATTCACTATGTTGTCAACCTTTGCCCAACTCATCATTAGTCAATGTCAATGACAGTTGACAGTTGTTTGGCCTGCAGCCAATTAGTCTTTCGGTATTTTTTTCGGTATTTTTTCGCCCTTTTTCTGAGAGGCATAATAAACCGTCGATAAAGCTGCATATTAAGGTGCTTTAATAACGCTTAGCATAAAGAAACCGTTGGCTGCCAAACAACAAAAAAGGGTTAGATTACTTAACCCACAACAGAAGGAATTAAACAGTTGTTAAAAAAAAGTGGGGTTTCGGTTGTCGTTTCGGCCGTGTGGTAACAAGCTTGGCCATAATGGCTTACCGTGCAAGTTGCTTCATGAATTATTTAAGAAATTAATTAACTAACAAGTACGAGCATGGGCCAGGGATAAGGGTTAAACATTACGTGCACTTTACCTTATTGTGATGATAATGAATTCCACTGTTCAAATTTTCATTTTCATTTTCATTTTCATTTGCATTTCCATTTTTATACCACATTAAAGACTTATGGCTTAGATGCAGACACTGCCATTGGTAGTAGCTCAATTTGTTCTGCATCGTTGAATGGCTTTAAGCTGAAACGAAATGAAATATTTTTGTAAAACTACCAAAACTAAAAAAAAATGTGAGAATTGTGTTGCAAAAGGAGCGCAAGCAATCTGGCTTAGACTTGAGAGAAATTGGCTTAAAATAAGGTTTAGACGGAGAACACTTCAATGCTCAGTCAATTCGAAAGAAATATATAAATGTAACCACAAGCTGGCCCAGACGACATTCATCATACTCGACTTCAATATTGTTTTTCTGTGTAAAACCAAAGGAACATGTGGCTATATGCCTTGAACTGTAAACTTTGGCCCGATTAGGCTATTAACTGGAAATTTTCTTGGCTTAAATAGTCAAGCATGTGTGCAAAAGGTTTTGAGCTTAAAGACTTAGAAGTAACAGAATTTTAAAAAAGAAAAAAAAGTAATCATAAATTTTTTTTTTCTCTAAATGTAGATATATTATACGGACACCCTGATAAATGCAGTAAATTTCTGAATTGCCACAATTCTATTTGAGGTGGAAAATTCATGAAATTGTACTAATATAAGTCAAAAAAAAAAATATTTCATTTTAATTTAAATCCCTATATTTAAATACCTATAAAAATATCGAGAGAAAAATATTCAAAATATTTAAAAAAAAATTCACTGTAATCTTTAATGTAGGTTTATACATTGTAACAATCCTTTTGATGGACAAAATTATATATAAAAGTCAAGACAAGAATATAATATAAGGTATCAGACTCAAGAAAGTTATTAAGTCAATTAACCACAGGAATCTTTAATTTTTATTTTCGTTTCCACATAAAAAGTTTCTATAGAAAAATTCAAATAAAAGAATACTATAAAGCAAAAAAAAGCCAATAAAAGTAGAAGGGAGAGAGAGAGAGTGAGAGAGAGACACACATATAAAAGTGTAACAAAAATGTGGTAAATTTGAAGGCAGCTTCACTTTTAATTAATCCAGTAAAAGATTCTTCTTTTTTTTTTGGGAGGAGAAAGACTAAAATTTTTTGTTGTTGTCATCGTTGGGTACAGGTGCGTTTAAACCTCGTTGCGGTCATAGATTGAGGCGGACAGCAGACGGCAATTTAAGCCACTTTTGCCAAACATCCAGACAGACAAGGAAGAGAGCGAGAAGGAGAGAGAGAGAGAGAGAGAGAGAGAGAGACCAGTAGAGAGAGAAAGCAGGGAAAGAAGATATGGCATTACGTATTTGGCATTTGGCGCATTTTGCTCGCATGCAATAAAACAATTTAATTAAATTTTATGTGTTAGCTATGCGAAGCCGAGTAAATGAAAACAAATAAACCACAATAAAGTGCAAGGAAGCGAAACAGCTGGCACTTTTCTAGTACGTTTTCCTTTTCCTCAGCTTTTTCTTCTTCTTCTTGACGCTTTTCCTCAGCCGCCTGTCCAAGTGTCCGAGTGTCCAAGCTCGTTATTCAATCTGTGTCTTTCAAATAACTCTGTGAGTTAGTGTCAGTGTGACTATGAGTGTGTATGTAAGAGTGTGTGAGAGAATGTGTATGTGTTTATAGTCATCCTTGACTTCATATCCATGTCTAAAGGCAATTATGATCTTAATGGATATTAATGCCATATACACTGCGAGTGTGTGCATGTATTTGTTAATAAAATGTATTTATTTGTCAGTGTATATATCTGTTTGTCTGTTTGTCTGTCTGTCTGTCTGTCTGTCTGTTTGTCTGTCTGTTTTTCTGTCTGTTTGTGTGTAGCAATTAAGTACTATACAATGAGAGTGAAACTGTTGCTCTCATTGCATTTGCAATTTGCTAAACTGTCACACATCATATGAAATGCTTGCACGTTTTTGTTGAAATCTTTAAACGTTTTCCTTATTTCAATTTACTTTGAATATTTATGCACATTTTTCGCAAACACACACGTATACACACACATATAGCTGTGATTTATACGTTTGCTTAAATTTTTGCCTTTTCAGGCTAGAACAACTTCAGTTTTTCGAGCTCCGATGCGTAGGTCAGGTTTATCTTTTGGGCCTAGATACTTTGCCGTTTGTTTGTTTATTTAAGTGACTTTACAAAATGTGTACAGTTAGTCAAGCTGTTGTTGTTGTTGTTGTTGTGCTTGAACTCTGAACTCTCAGCTGTGCGAAATGTTTAATGGACTTTAAAATTCTTTGGCCCAATTGCCAAGAAGCAAAGCTCAAAACTTGTCAAAAAAAAACTTCAACTATTTTTATATGTATTAAAGCACATTTTGGTTTTTGATTATATGAAATGGACATTAAGACATCTTTAATCAAGCAATGTCTTTAATTTTTTTTAAAATTTTTATTTATTTATTTTACTTTACTTTATATGTAAATTGATCTAGCTTTTCATACCGTTTTCCCCTTTGATTTTCTATTTCAGCTTTAATCACGTGCTCAAATATTTATATAAATACAAAAAAATCTATAGAAAACTTCTATTACTTCTATGTAACTACTTCTAACTGTTACTAACTTCTCTTTATTTCTTCTACCATCGAGGCTCAGTTATATCTGTCTATATGCCTTACTTAATTTATCACACTATATTTATTATGCACACTTACACTAATGCCAATTATATCAATTTTCTCCATCGATTGTATAATTAATCTTAATGTCAATGCCAAGTGCCTTGACCTCTATTAAAGCCACAATTAGCATTTATAGGCCTTAGTTATAACATAATATTTCACTTTTTCTTTGGTAACTCGCAAGTTAAACAAAAATATTACTCATACGTCGCTTTGTTTCATCAGTTTTCGAGCTGTGAATTAGAATGAATAAGTGTATTATTTCTAGGGTGAGTGTATGTAAATAGGCAAATTAGTCAAACTTGTTTATAGGGTATATGAAAACAAAAGAAAAACGAAGCCAATTAGCAGCGGCAACAATCATTTGCCATGAATTGTCTCAGATTTTTGGTCTATGGATTCCAAGTATGGATAGGGCAACAACGTGTTGAGCTTTTGTCTATTATTTGTGTACAGTTTGACAGGCACGTGCCATATAGGCCTAGAAGAAGACAATCAGGCAAGCCGGAAAAACCAACAAAGCAATGGAAAAACAACTCACACACACACAAAATAAAACACACGCCAGTGAATTAGATGAGATTTGCTGCGTGTGGCACGTGTTGCAAGTTGTTGTTGTTATTTCTGCAGCTGCTGTTTACATTGCCAGCAATAGATTTTGTTTTATTTGCCAGCGACAGTTAATAGAAAACAACAACAACAAAAAGTAGAGAGAAAGAAAAACAGAAACGACTAAAAAAAGGTTGCCAGGTTGTCTAAGCCATCAAATCCTACTCTCTCCTCGTTCTCTTGCTTGAGTTTCCTTCTATTTTTTATGCACACAGCCTGTTCTATTTTTAGTCTAAACCTTTTGCTAAAAGAAAAACTTTTGCCGACACACAAAATACATATATATATATATACTAATATTCTTTATTGATTTGCCACTGGCTATTAAATATTTTGAGTGGATTTTAAGACATGAAATTCCACAAAAATTCTCTCTCTTTTCATTGTTTTCGAATAAAACCAATAGCTTAAGGCGCAGCTTAAAGAGGTTAAATCTCTGAGAGAAACTCGTTCATAAACTAAAGTAAATTGAAGCAAAATATTGCACTACAATATGTGAGAAATTGATCTAAGTGAAGTGAGTTTTTTCTATAGTTTTTTGTATGGTATATAGCCTCAGGAAGGAAAGGAAATTTAATTATCACTGGCAATCATAGAGGCATCAAAGACACGTTGAAAGTGAGATAGGTTGATGCTGGAATTGTTGTTATGGTTGCTGTTGCTGTTGCTGTTGTTTGCTGCTTGTAGAACAATGACATCAGGAAGCGGATGCACTTAGGTGTTGCAACGCCAAGCCTACAATGATTGAATACAAATTGCCACAGACATGAACCCATCAGTCGAGGTGCAAATCATGTGTGTTTGTATGTGTGTGTGACTGTCTATTTGCGCTCTGAGAAGTGGGCGCTTGCAATCAGGGCGTGGTTAGACTATTAGCTGCACGGCTTCCTTCCAGCTACAGAAGCATCAGTAGCATTTGCAACAAAGAAAATGCCAATGCAGCAAAGGAAATGCCTACTCATCATCATCAGCATCAACAACGTTATTATCAACGGAATCATGGGAATCACCATCATCCCCATCCCCATCACCATCATCATCATCATCACCAAAATCATTGTGATCATTACCATATAGCCAGTTGGGCTTACAGTGCCTCACTTGAAAGGGCAGCTTAGAGCATTTGTAATGATTGAATTTGAATTGCAGTCGTGGGGCCAACAACAACAACATCAACAACGACTACAACATCAACAACGACTACAACAACAACAGCTTCTACAACAACATCTACAACAATCACAACTGCTACATTTGCGACAACTGCAACATTTGCTTCAAATCTCCCATATGTGCTCTCAGCTGCAACTTTTGCTGATGAGACTCATCCTTGCACTTCCTGTACCCTATCCTTCACCCTCTCCATCACCCTCTCCTCCACCTCTCACTCTTTCCACTCATTCTATCCACCATCGTTTATTCTTTGGCTGTGCTTCAATTGTTCAACTCTTGCCTTGACTCACAGTGTCCAACTGTTTGTCTGCTTATTTCCGCGCTGCCTGCAGCTTTATATCCTTTGAAAAACTTGGCTTTAGGGCATGTCTCTCTTTCTCCCTCTATCTCTCTTTCTCCTTTAGACTTTGCACTGTTGTCTTCCAAGAAAAATAGTAAAAGAAAACATTTAGTAGAGCTATGCTCTAGACTATTTGACCCTTTGGCAAATTGCTTCAAGAATCGCAAAATGAACAATTGATGTGAGTTTAATGTTTGCAGCGCTGTGAATGAATTTGCTAAACTTTACTTTATAGTGGTTAATTTAAAGTACCTCTAACTAAATCACATAGTTCATTTTAATTATAGTACATAATAAATAATTGCATTTTCATTTTTAATATATTATATTAGAAAACTTCTTCTTCGTTTGTAGCTTGAAACATAGGCAACTTTTATTTTACGCTCATTTAAAACTATTTTCTTCTTAATTGCACAAAATTTGAAAATTTCTTTTAGGACGACTTGTTTAAAATTTTAAAGTATTTAGTGAAAAAATTGAAAATTAAAAAAAAAAACATGCTACCCATAGATCCCGATAATGAGACAGCCTATTCGTTCGTTGTCTTTGGCGCCTCTGGTCAATTATCTTTGACCAAAATTTTTCCAGCACTCTGGCAACTCTATCGTGACGATTATTTGCCACAGGGCACCAAAATTTTTACATTTTGTCGCACGCATTTACATTTGGCCAAATTTCGCATACGATGTGTACCCTATATGGGTCTAGACAAGGATCGTGATCCAATTAAATATAATAGTTTCTGGACAAATGTGCACTGTTGTACTGGCTCCTATGATAACCCTGAGGATTTTGTAGAACTAAGGTCTGTGATGGTTGCTCAGGAGACCAGACATAGTATGACTGTGGCTAATCGCATCTTTTATCTGGCCATACCGCCCGTTGTGTTTGATCTGGTCACACTGAACATAATACGCAAGTGCATGTCGTCGACGGGGTGGAACCGTGTCATTGTTGAGAAACCCTTTGCAAGAAATGATCAGACCTATAAAGCATATCAAACACAATTAACGCAAACATTTAAGGAGTCACAGATCTATATGATAGACCACTATATGAGCAGAAAGGTCATTCAAAATCTGTTTGTGGTGCGTTTCTCCAATTTGATATGGTCCGAAACGTGGAACAATAAACACATAGCAGCCGTCATGATCAGTTTTAAATGCGAGAAGCCTGTACAATCACGAGCCGATTACTTCAATCAATTTGGTATTATACGTGATGTGATGACCAATCATATGATGCAATTGCTTACATTGCTGACCTTAGAGCAACCCTATTCCAACAATGTAGACGATCTAAGGGATGAGAAATTGAAGATACTCAAACATATACCCGCAATTGATACAAGTGATCTCTTATGTGCACAGTATGTCAATAATGGTAAAGAGAGTGATCCCGTCAAGGTGGGGTATACCCAGCACTCGTACATACCCAAGGATTCGATAACGCCCACCTATGCCATGGCGGTGCTAAGAATCAATAACAAACAGTGGACCGGAGTGCCATTCATTTTGCGCGTGGGCAAGGCCTTGAATGAGACCAAAACTGAAATCAGGGTGCAGTATAAGTGCACAGATTGTGATCAAAGCAGGGGCACCAAATGCCTGCCCAATGAGCTGGTTCTGCGTTTGAGCCCTAAAGAGGAACTCTTCATGCGCGTCATGTTGAAGCAGCCCGGCGTGGATAGTCTTTGTCTCAGGGAAACTGAACTCAATTTGATACTACGAGAGCGTGTTCCGCCCATTAACAAATATCAGGGTCTATTAATGGATGTTTTTGCTGGGAATCAAATGCTTTTCATGCGAACCGATGAACAATGCGAAATTTGGCGCATATTTACTCCCGCTCTAAACTACATTGATTCGGAGAGGCCCAAACCTTTGCGTTATGCTTTCGGCTCTCGAGGACCCTTGGCTGCCTATGAAATGGCCAGCAGAAATGGTTTCAAGTTCTATCAAACTGAGGAATGGCATTCCAATGAGGATATGCAAGAAGTGCCGACTGATAATGTGAATAGAGCCCAACAAGCAACACCTGCTTGGATGGTTCCAACTCATTGAACATAACATAATTTTAGTGCATAAAAAAAAATGAGTCACATGTAAACCAAACAAAAAGTCGAAAGTTTTTTAATTAGAATACAAGTACTACTAAGCAAACTTACCCTACTACAGCTACTACTACTTCTACTTCTACTACTACAACAATGTACTATTACAGCAGTTGGTCAACTATAACTTCACTTTACTTAACTTCTTATGCTTGTTATGGTTCTTGTTCATGTTCTTGTTGTTCGAGCCTCACAAATTTACTTGCATTTCTTGTTTTTCTTTTTGCCAAGGCATAAATAACGCATGATTTGGCTTTTGTCCTTGACCAGGAATTGTTTTTCTAAGAAGTAAGCTCGAACCTGCTATAAAAAAAGGAAAAATACAAGCCACATTGAATGGAAATACCCTACAAAAATAGTTTTATTCGCTATACAATATGTACCATTAATAGATTCCATCAGTTTTAAAAATTCTTAAAGATCTATATATTCGAAAATAGAACCGACATTTATCACAAGGTTTCCGAATTTCTTATACCAATAGCCATGCCCATCTTTAACTATTTCTTACTATTGCAGAGTATTGAATACAACAAAATTTTCGCTCTAGGTCGTCGGGGTCAGTGAGTTAGCTCTCGTCTAGCTGTTGCTAAAAAGTTTTCGATAAGTGAAAAGCGCTTGATGAAGAGGAAAACAAGAAAAACCAAAGGGAGCGTGGGAGGGAGGTGAAGAAAAAGTCAAAAGCGTGTGGCAAAGTAAAGCTAGTAAAGCTGTGAAAACTTGCATTGATTTCTTAACTTTCACTCAACTTATATAGCTCATTCGTTGCCTTTGCTACAAGATTTCTTTTCTATATACACTTTCGATTATTTTGATTTTTCTTGGTTCTAGTTTTTCTTATTTTCTTCTAAAGTTTTACTACACTTTTTTGTGGTCATTTTGGTTTTTGTTACCGCTCGCCCTAGTTAACGAACCCCTTGATTCTCTGATCTTTGTTAATGTGCAAGTAGTAAAATGAAATTAATTTTTAAATACCATATATAGATGCAATTACATTTTGGTAATCAACTTGTTACCAACCACAAAAATTAGCAGCTGTATTTCGCTTTTAACTTGATTACAATTTTCATTGTTGTGCATAGTTAGTGCATTTTCGAATATGGGTCAATTCCTTATAGCACCCAAATAAAGTTTTCTTTGGATTGCGAAATTTCTATCGGGTTTCAATGAGTCTTTTCTTGGGTCTCGTGTTCATCGACTTTTATGCATTTAATTACACTTATTTCATTAAGGAATTGTTATTTATCGCTGCAATAAAGATTTTAGCAAATATTTGCTATAAATAATGTAGGGTTCTCTTTAAAATTGAGCTGAAATTAAAGGCTTTCGAAGGTTTATACAACGCTCATATTATTTCTCCAAACTCTACAACTTTTCAATAATTCTCCACCTAATTCCCTTGAACAGCCTACAAATGGATCTTAAAAAGGCATCAAGTTGTACTAACACCTTTTTTTTTATTTCTAAATATGCACATATTTTTTTGTTCCTATTTCTCAATTTCCCAGTGTTTGTCTTTAATGAATTTTGCCTTTTAAAGCGCAACTATTACTATTTAATTTCATATTTCCCTCATTTAATAGCCACAACGAATGGGCATGAGTTAAGCCAAACAAAAGCCCCCTTTCTCTATATTTCTTTTTTTTCTATATCTTTCTCTTTCTCTCTCTCTCTTTCTCTCATACACCCTGACATTCTCCATGAC